>JAAMXP010003122.1:0-15026 GCA_019693395.1 Ettlia oleoabundans | reverse complement strand
CCCACCCACACCCCCACTCACACCACACCCCCACCGCCACTGTTGCAGAGGAGGAACGGGACAGCGCTGTGAAATGGGCGGTACTGCAGTCCCTGCTGGCACTGGGGCTGCGCCACCTGGGGGACACAGCTTCCGCCAGCTTCCGGTACTGCTCACAAGACTGGGAGACGAGTTGCTCAAGGTAGGGCAGTACCATGCTAGTACTGTAGCAGTGAAAGATCAGTGCCAGGCACGCGGGCAGGCAGGCAGGCGGGCATGGTTGGCAGTGCTGCCGCAGCCCGCAACAAACCCTGGGGCCCATTCCTGAGCAATGTGTTCCACTCTTAAGCAATGTGACTCCCACCTTCCTCCCACTGCATGCCACCTTCCTCCCAACTTCCTCTTATCTTCGTAGCACCTTCCCCCACCTCCCTGCAGTACCGTTACTCTGACCCCACCGTGGAAGCTGAGTACCAGAGCTACCCACCGGCTGGACGGTTGACCAGCGTGGTCAAAGGTACTGCCAAGTGTACTGCCTTTGTCGTATGTACTGCCATGTGTACTGCCCCTTGTGTGCATACTGTACCGCAGGCGCCCGCAGCAATGTCCGCAATACAGGGCTGCTGCTGGTTTCTTGCACAGTCGGCATGCAGAGGAGCACAGGGGAAGCACCAGTTGCTTGCCTGCCTGCTGCTGTACCGTCCAATACACAGGCACATGCATGCAGGCTTTCCTCCCCCGCATAACATGCAAAGTGCCTTCCCTTTTTTCCACCTTTCACCAAGCTGTTTTCCCCGTCTTTCTTTCTTTCTTTCCACTCGCATGCAGATGTTGCCGCCTCCGGCCTCCTTCAGGTCTCAAGCGAGCCCGGCAGGGCCACCTGGCAGGTGCAGCTGCACCTGGGCAGGTTGGCCACGGCAGCAGGCAATGCCTGTGCCGCCGCCCCGCGGCCGCAGCCGCCCAAGCCTGCCTCTGCGGCCCACCCAGGGGCATCGCAAAACCAACAGCATCAGCAGCGGCAGATTCAAGTAAAGGAGTATATGCGCAGCAACCAGCCCAGCAGGCACCTTGTCATGAGTTGTTTGCCTGCGAAGAGCGATGCGACCACGCTATGCCAGCTGGCACGCCAGCATGGCACCCTGCAAGCCTTCCTCTACAACCCAGCCCGCAGCGAACTGACGCTGCATATGGAAAGCGTGGAGGCGGCAGTGGGGGTGGCTCGAGAGGTTGAGGGGCAGGTGGTGCCCGGACTGACAAGTGAGTGCGCGGGGAGGTGCTGCCGCTGGTGCCAGGTGGTGGGTGTTTGTTGCTGGGTGCTGATTTTGCTGCCAGTTGTTGGGTGCTGGTTGTTCATTGTTGGGTGCTGGATTCACTGCCGGAAGCTGGCTTCTGGGTCACTGACAGATACTGGGAGCTGGATTTGCTGCCGGGTGTTGGGGTGCTGGTTGTTTGTTGTTGGGTGCTGGATTTGCTGCTAGTTGTTGGGTGCTGCATTGGCTGCTGCTGCGCCCAATAAGCTTGTCGAGGGGTTGCCTGTCTGTGCTGCTGCCGTCATGGAAGGTTCAACATGCCGCATGCCACCTGTCCTTTGACCAACTTTGACCGTCGTTGACAAACTATGACCGACGTTGACCGACTGCCCATGTCCCGCCTGCAGCCTCCCAGCCTCTTGTAGTGGAATACAAGCACGCGGCAGCACCACTTGCCATTGTCAGCACAGCAGCAGCACCCACCAAGCCAACAACCACCTCAGTTGCCTTGGCACGCCCTGCCAAGGCGGTGGCGGTGGCTGAAGCCAGCAATCAAGCGGCTTCATATGGCGCGACAGCAGGGCCGGCAGCCGGGGCGGGGGCGGCGGCCCAGCCACCGGGACCACACACCTACAGCACCACCCAGCCGAGCACTGTGCTGAGGGTGAAGAAACTGGCAGCGAGGGCTGACAGGTGCGTGCGTCTCGTGGTTGGGCTGGCTATGCTGTGCTATGCTGTGCTGTGCTGTGCTGTGCTGTGCTATCCGTCCCTAGTGCTATCCCTGGTGCGCTGCGCTGTGCTGTGCTAATGCCCCTGCTGGGCTGCAACGTTACCACAGTCATCCATGCTTTCCTTTGCGACGCTGCTCCTGTTGCTTGCCAAGATCAAAACCTGTCCCCCACACCCTGCCTGCACACTGCTCGCCCTACCACGCCCTACCACTTCCTCCACTATGACACGCCACACCACCTGCCTTGCTAGACTCCCTACGTGTCCTCATGCTCAATCCATCCAAGTAATCTTATGCCTGCACATACCTGCCATGCTGCGCCTGTCATGCCATGCCTGGCATGCTGTGCCTGACATGCCATGCTGGCACCTTGCAGACTGGAGCTGGCTGCATTTGCGGAGCGGTTTGATCCCGAGCTGAGGGCCTGTACTTTCTACCACACAACCCGTATCGCCTACCTGTACTTCTCTGATGTTGCGGCGGCGGCGGCGGCAGCGGCGGCGCTGCGCAGCGGCGGCCACCCGGCGCGGCTGAGAGGTGGGTGCTGGCGGGGGGTTTGGTGGTTGGTGGGTGCTGGCTGGGTGGTTTGTGGGTGCTGGCTGGGTGGTCAGTGGAGAGGGCTGCTGGCCATGTGCAGCTGGCAACCAAGCTCTCTTGGCTGTGAGTGCGGGCATGTTTTGCGTATGTACCGCCCTGTCAGGCGTACTGCCGTGGTCCCTGTAGAATCCAAGCAAAGCCCGTGGGGACAGCTGAGGCTGGATCTGCGGTGGCGTTCGCGTGGCACTCCATGCCCTTAACCTGCACAGCACGCTGTCTGCAAGAATTCCCGAGCATTTTGGCACGTGGCGACCCTAACATGCCCCATCCCATCACCTGCCCTGCCTTGCCCTGTGCCCTATAAGCAGGTGAGGAGCCTTTGCAAGTCGAGTTTCGCCAGCTGGCAGACAACCCCAGCCCAGCTGCCGCCCAACAGTCAGACAGCGAGGCAAGCACGGTGGTGGCGGCGGCGGCCGCGCCCTGCTGTGCACGCTGTGGCACCAGCGGGGCCGGCCCAGCGCTGCGCTTCTGCTCCGGCTGCAGGGCGGTGCAGTACTGCGGGCGGGAGTGCCAGCTGGCGGATTGGGGGGCGGTACATGCGGCGGAATGCCCCCAGCTGCGTGCGCTGGCGGCGGCTCTACTTTCAGAGGAGCCGCAGCTGCAGGAGGAGAGCCAAGGGCAGGGGCAGGGGCAGAGGCTGGGGCAGGCGACCGGCCAGGCGGCTGTCAGTGCCAGCCTTAGAATGCTTGCAGTGGCGCTGCAAGCCCCACATGGGCGAGAGGGACAGATACTGGCAGCGCTGCTGGCGGCGGCAGCACCCACAAAGGACGCCACGCAGCCAGCCGGCGGCGAGGCTGCAACTGAGTCAGGTGGTGGTCGAGGAGAAGAGTTGGCTGATGGTGCTGATGCTGCTGCTGCCGTTCTTCCAGCTGCTGTGGGTGCAGCTGCTGCTGGTGACAGTCGCAGCCAGGAGGGCTTTGCAGCGCCGGCACCAGCAGCAGCACAGGGGGTTGCGGGGACACACGGGGGGATGGAGATGGCCGGTGGCAGCGAGGCAGGCAGTGGTACGCAGGCAGTGGCAGTGTCCAAAGGGAGTGACGGGCTTAACAAAGCTGGCAGCACCCACCTAAGTGATCAGAGCAGCAATAATGGCGGCAGCAGTAGGGATGGTAATGATGCCACTGCGAGAGCTGGCAGCACCCACCTGAGAGATCAGCCCAGCAATAACGGCGGCAACAGCAGCAGCAGCAGCAGCATTCAGGGTGATAATGGCACAGCAGGAGCTGGCGCAGCACAGCCCAACGAGGGAGGTACTGCTGCTGCTGAGGGGACCATTCATGTCGGGGCACACTTGGCTCCGGCTGATGGCAGCCCTGGCATGAATAGCGGTTGGCCTTCGGCACAGCCCAATGAGGGGTGCGCTGCCGCTGCTGAGGGGGCGGTTGATGTCAGCATGGGCTCAGTCAAGCCTAGCACTAGTCCCACAACTAGCAGGCCTGATAGCAGGCCGGCCGCTGTTGCAGCGCCAGATAAACAGGCTGCGCCAGGTGGCGTCGGCTGCACAATACGTGGGGCACGAGGTGGCAACAGCGCAGCAGCCAGTGTGTGGCAGGGCACGGCAGTGAATGGAGCGGGCTGGCTGTCTCAGGGCACTGCAGCTGCTAGCGAGGTTGCACCAGCTGCCGAGAAAGGAGCAGCACCCATCAACACTGCAGCGGCTTCTGATGCTGGAGAGGGCGACCATGCACCTGCTGCCGCTGATGGCGGGACCCTGGTTGTGGATAGCACTGGTGGGCAGGGCAGTGCTGCGCCTGCAGCCGCATTGGCAGCTGCCGTGGCAGCTGCTAAGCAGCTGGAGGTCGCAGCTGTTGTGGGGGAGAATGATGAGCGCAACGTACTGCCGTGGTCTGTTTGAGATGCACACTTGTGAGTGCTGGTTATGGGGAGGGAAAGGCTCGGAGACTTGTGCAACTATCCACGTGATTGAGTAGGGGCGTGACGTGGTGGCAACGCAGCTGGTGGCGGCATGTTGGTTGCGTAGCCAAGGGGCTGGTACCGCAATGCATGCTGACCACGCGGTTGGCAGGCATTGTGCGTTGGTGCGATAGACGCCTCCAGAACAGTAGCCTGTATGATGAAGGGATGGACTGCCTCAGATCCAGAGAGCACTGCTTACTTACTGGGTGCTGGCGGCGGTTGTGGGTGGTGGGGGCAGCAGTTGCAGCCACCCGTTGCGGTAGTAAGTGCTTATGCTAAGTTTTAAGCGATTAATTGCCAGTTATATCTGCAAAATTCAATGCTGAATGAGAGTATATGGGAACGCACAAAGGCATCGCAGGATCCGAGGATCTACCGGCTGCTGCGCCACGTACTGCGTGCTCCGCGTTGTCAGAAGTTGCAAGCCCGTGTTCAGCACATTCTGACGCATTCCGCCTTCCATTGTTACCTCCACCACCGCCACGTCTTGTTCTTGAACAGTGCGCTGCCACTTGCCACCCTTGTACGCGCTCCGTCTCTCCCCCGCCCTCCCTTTCCCTTCCTTGGCTCAAACTATCGCAATGGCTCCCTTCTCTGATGACGCATCCTTCTTTGACAGCCTCCCGCCGCTGGAAGAGCCACGGGCCCCAGCTGCCCCAGTCCAGCAAACACTGTTTGAAGGCCTGGCTTCCCTGAAGCAGCTTTATCGCCTTGCCGTCATAGACGAGCTGACAGGAAAGCCCTTGGCGCTGGCCACCGAGTCTGACATTGCTCGACTGCTGAGGAGCTCCACAGTCGCCTCTCCCAGGGCCTCCGGGACTCAGCAACAGCAACGGCATTCCGAGGCGGACCAGCAGCTCAATCAGCCCTCCTTCCAAGCCCTGCTGGCAGAGACGCACAAGACCGGCGGCCCTGTGTGCTCGCATTGTGGCGCAACGTGAGTCTGCTGCTGTTTATGTATCCTTCCGTCGCCCCAGGGCCGAATGCGCCTCGCAGAGGGCCGGCCGGAGCGAGTGTGGAAGTCGCGTGGCCATGAGGTGTCTGGTTATGCGACCCTGCTTCCTGTGCCTGCATTTTACACGGCAGAAGCTGCTGCAGCCTAGTCTCGTGGCCTCCGCGAATGCAGCAGCCGTTTGCGCTTTGCGAACTACCACCAACCACCCTGCCCTGCTGCGGTCTCGCTGGCTGGCTGGGCGCCACCACTTGTGTGGGCACTCCTACTTAGGGGCCCTGTCCATCGACGCCCATTTGACTGGGTGACCCAGTCAATTGGGCGCGCTCTACCAACAGCAACGTTCCCAACCCTCGTTGCAGCAGCGTGCCTGCCTTTTTTGCAGCGTTCCTTACCACCCTTCTCCCGCTTTGCCTGCCCTGCTTCTGCAGCGAGAGCCCTCAGTGGCGCCGCGGCCCGCCCCACAAGGCCATCCTGTGCAACGCCTGCGGCACGCGCTACAGGTGCGGGTGTAATCACTGGGGATGGCATCAACAGCCTGGAAGCCGGCTGCCCGGCTGTATTGCTGTGGTGGCGTTACAGCCCACATTGGCAAGCCACCCCTGCGTTACGCTCGCTTCAGCTGAAGCCTCTGCAGCACCCACAGCTGGGTGTGTGGAAAATATATTTCTGAGACGGAAAAGGAATGCAGTTGGTTCTGTTTGTGGCTGTTGACTGGGTTGCAACCCACTTCCTAACCCTTCCCCACTAATGTCTTCACCCCCTTGGTTAGTCTCATCACCTCACTCGCTTCTTCCACACATTTCTTGCAGGCGCACCAACCAGCTTGGCTCCACAGTGCCCTCCACCCAACGCAAGCGTGGTGCGCCGGGGCATTGTGGCAGCGAGGCGCTCAAGAGCACCGCCCCACCTGCCAAGCAGCCGCGTGTGGTCGCCTGAGCCGCTGACCACATGTTGGGCGCCCTGTCACGTGGTGCTCGTCGCATAGGCGGGCATCCCCTTTTGATGGCAGGAGGCGCGCTTCCCATCTGCCCCCTTGCGGCAGCAGCAGCTCCCGCCTGGCGCATGGCCACCTGGCGGGGGCACAATGTGCTACCGGCTGGCAATCTCAGCGCCGGGCAGCACAGCGGCTGGATATTTGCCACCCTTGTGCGCTGAGAAATGCACTGCGGGTGACGAGCCTTTGGCAGCTAACAGCTGTGCTGCCTTTCCCAGGCAGCTTGCCTTACTACTCAGGATTCACATCGCCGGCGGAGCACATGCCCCCTTTCTTTCCCCCCTCGCCTCCACCCTTCCTCCTTCCCAGCACCTGGCAAGTCGCTTGCCACAGCGCCTCTTTGCAGCTTGTGTGTACTTTCTTTTGGTGTGTGCCTTCCTCGCCTCCCCCCTTCCTCCTCCCCCGCACCTGGCAAGCCGCTTGCCACAGCGCCTCTTTGCGGCTTGTGAGTAATTTCCTTTGGTGTGTGCCTTCCTCTTGCATGGCTCCCATACTCTGCACGTTGATCAGCGACTTCGCCTCATCTCTCCCTTTCGCATCTCTCCATTCCCGCAAACAAGATAGGAAGAATATATGGACGGAACCAACCAGCATTTCCTCCCACCCCCTCGCCTTTTGCACATGCTGTCTCCCTCCTTGCACCCTGTGCTGCAGCGCGCCATGCGTGTCTGCTATCAGAGAAAAGAACTGCCTCGCCTGCCACCCTTGTCCTTTTTTCCCCACCTGCCGCTCGCGTCGCGGCCCCTTGCATGTGAGGCCGCTGCTGTTGCGCCTTGCACTCAGCTGAGCACGTCACAACACCCTATGCATGCATACTTTCCTCTCGCTACACTGCCTCTCATCTGTCGTCAATACCCTGCAAGGGCGCGTCTCCTTTTGGGCATCACATAGCCACCCGAATTCGCGCCACGCCGCCCTTGGCCCCCCCACGGCCTGGGCACCTTGTTTGCCAACTTGCATCCTGTCCCCCGTGCCCGCTACCAGGCGCGGCTCCCTTGCGCCAGCGGCAGCGGGGCATCATCATGTATTACATCTAATCCATTTCGCGGGCCGTCCTGCCCTGCCGTGGCCGTGCGCCCTCCGCGTTTTTCCGCGTTTTGCTCAGCCCGCTTACCGGCTTGTGCCCTGCCAAGCCTGCCGCTTGTATGCCTGCGTGCGGCGACGCGTGCTGCATTTAGACTGCATCCACACACTTTAGTCTTGCGTGTGAAGGCCTATTTGCCTCTCTTGCGCACCCTTGGCACCACACAGCACTGAACTGCACTCACTGTTGCGTCAAATCATGTCTCCTGAGAGAGGAAGCGACTCCCCTTACCCCATTTGCGGCTGTATCCTCTGCTATGATGTCTGTAACTTGTACCTGGGCCGCGTTTGTTGGGGCAGGCAGTAGACGCACCTGGTGAGGTTGATGAAGGTGCGCTGAAGGGGGGATTGCAGGTGGGGGGAGAGAGGGAGCTGGGTAGAGAGTGGCGAGAACGGAGCAATGTCTGTGGCGATGAGCGGCTTGCGGTGGAGTGGGCAATGCAGGTGGGGGGGGGGGGGCCAACGAGCGCTGGTTGGTTAGTGGCTGAAAGGCAGCAATGTCTGGTGGGGGTGTGGGGGCCACAGTGTGGTGAGTGGGTGCGGGTTTTATTTGATGCCTGATTGTGGATACCAGACTGCCAAGCCAGTTTGTGTCGGTGCCGCTCTTCAAGCGGGCTAGGTGGATTGGAAAGCGCTGGGCTTTCCTTTGCAGTTTCAGTTTGGTCTGGACGCTTTGGGAGGAATGTGCTGGTGGTGATATGCCACACGGTTGGCATAATGAGATGGCCAAATACTGGGTGGTTGCTAGCAGTGGGGGGTGTAAGCCGATGCAAGGGGGGGCGCAGGCCGGCAGGCTGGCGGGCAGGCAGGCAGGCAGGAGGGACATGGTGCTCAGCAGCGCTGCTGTCACTTTGTCGAATCACCTAAGAAGATGCGCCTGCTCATACTTGAATGATGACCCTTGCGCGGAAGGAAACGTGGGGCTGGCGCGAGTGGCTGCTGCTGGGTGACTGCTGGGTGAGGCTGCAGCTGCTGGAGCAGCAGCGTTGCAGGGGCGGGGGGAGTTTGGCGGCGCCGCTGTTCGCATGGCCTTTCATTTCTGGGAGCTAATTACGGAGTGAACCGATGATAAAACGGTTGCCACGGGCCGGGGAGGGGTGAGCAGGCACCAAGCGCCGCCCTGGGCTAGGGCGGGGGGGTGGGACGGCACCAGCTGTGGCTTGCATGCTGCCTACTATTCATCTGTACTATCACATGGATGACCCGTATGAAGAGTCCAAGATATGTCAAGCCTTGCATTCCCTAGCTTTCCTGTGTGGCCCAAAACTGACGGCGGCAAAGTGGCCGCCGCTACCTGGGAAGTGAGCGCGGCCCCGGGCTGCTACTGGGTTATTGCTGGGGTTTGCGGGCCTTAAAACGTGAATCGTTTGCTCCACACACTCTCCGATGTGGCCATCGTTTCGGGCACATGACAGGCGCAGAATCCCTGGCGCGCGCGACCGGCCAGGTGGAAGGTTAGCAACGGTCGCGAACTTTTCCGCTTGGCTTTTGGTTTTCCTACCGCGATACAGACCCGAAGCATTCATCCAGCGCACGTCCGACAGCGTTGCCAACAACTCCCCGTTGTGGGTCCCGTGTGGGTTTGGCGCTGAAGCCCTCAAATCTGATTGATAGGCAGTGCGGGCGGCTGCTCGCCCTTTAAGCGAGCCATGGAGTCCGACTCTCATGGAGCTCATCGCTCGGGGGAGGTTTCACGCTGCCGCAAGCGGACAAAAGCAGGCGAGATTGGCACCGCAGCCCCCTTGCTTTCGGCGAGGGCAAGCCGCCCGTTTGAGCAAGCTTGCAGTACTGAGGAACTTCGGGCCATGAGCGTGTTTGGTTGGAGCGAGGTTGCGCCGCACGCTGAGGGCAGCGGATGTGGACTGCCGTAGCGGTGGGATGAAAGGCGAGGGTTCCAGCGGGCAAGCGGCTGCAAGGCCCCCCACCCCGCGTCCCCTTGCCGCCCCGCCCGCTTAGAGAGACACCTCACCTCCTGCCTTCGCTCCCCATCATGGGTTACAGGGGTCTATACGGCCGACATTACATATGAGGATTTGAAGGCCCGGTTCACTTTGGTGGGTGCTGCTTTTTTCAGGGGCTGGCGGCCCGTCATGCTGGGGTGTGGCCAAACACCTGCCAGCGGGCACAGCTGTGTGCCTGCCCATGCATGTCGCAACCCTCGCTGCTTTGGGCTGGGCCACTAACAGGTGACTGCGGGCCTGTGATTCTGACCAACCTCTGCACCCGCATGCTGTAGCCCAGCCAGAAGGCTGCTGAGTCACTTGGAGTTGGCTTGGTGAGTGGATTGGTTGCCGCTGCAAGCGGGGCACGAGGGTGCCCACTCGCACGTTCTGCAGGTTGCACCCTACTCACCCTTCGTAACCCATGCTCGCTACTGTCATGGATTCTATAGCAGCAAGTTTGCGTGAAAAACTGCCACTGGTTGCTGGGTGCTGAGCCGTTGCAGCACGGGGGCGCTGTGCTGACTGCAACCACTCCTGTCCTCTTTTGCTTCTGCTGTGTGGCTGTCCGTCATAATCCCTGCACTCCCAACCGCCTTTGCAGACGATTTTCAAGCGCCTGTGCCGCCGCTTCGGCCTGCAAAAGTGGCCCTACCGCCAACTGCTCAAGCAGCAGCGGGTGAGGCGCCACTCAGCCGGACTGAATCGCTGCTTTGCGTGTTTTTGGGAAGGTTGAAAAGCTACTGCAAGTGTTTTGGGGCCAGCCGCCAGGCAAGATGCCCGCATGCTTTTTGGCTGGGGTGTATGTTTGCATGGGGTGCGTGCCGCACTGTGATTCTGGCATGCCATGTCCCACATACTTATGCCGGCGGGAGGTGCCAACATTTCCCTCCACCCACACAGGAGGGCAAGCGGCGGAGCAGCGGTGGGCATGCCGCCTACAGCGGCACAAGTGCCACCAGTGATGAAGAGGATGGGGAAGAGGAGGAGGGTGGCAGCGATGCCGACACAGACTCTGAAGGGGAAGCAGAGGGCCCAGCAGCGTCACAGCAGCAGAATGGCAGGCCAGGTGCGTATGCGGCTTGGCGGCCAGCTATGGCTGTTTTCTACATATGCGGGTGGGCAAACTGAAACGTGCATATGAAACTGCCAGATGCATGTGCTGGCCAGCCGTGCATCTTTCACTGGCGCCCGCTAAGCTTTTGTGTTCAAGCTTCAATTGCCTTCCCAGAAAACAATCCAGTCACTGCCTTTTTGGCTATGCCCCCTATAGTATGATGGCTATCACGGATGTGACCGCCGTGCCGTTCATTGCCTGCCGCTACCTGCCGCCACCCACACCGTCGGCTTTCCGCTCCCGCAGGCTTGCGCCGGGAGTCGAACAAGCGGCAGAAGCTGGAGGGGCACGGCGGGCGCAGCACAGCGCCTGCTGGGTCTGCACAGCATTCACAACCACAGCAGCTGCTGCAGCGGCAGGGCAGCGGGGCGCCCCGGCCGCTGCTTCAGCAGCAGCAGCAGACTGCCGCAGGCGCGCACGCGGGCCAGCACCCACATCCCCACCGTGCTTCTGAGCCTGTCACTACTGGCTCTGGCTGGCATGGCGGGCTGTCAAGCTACCAGCAGCATCCGGGCAGCAGCCTGACCGGCTCTGCTGCGGGCTGGCAGACGTCTCCAACCAACCTGCCGCTGCCCTCGGGCCGTGGATTAGGCGCTGACCCGGGGGCCTTCACAGCAGCAGGGGGCCACGCAGGCGGTGGCGGTGGCGGCGGCGCGCTGGAGTCTGCGCTGCGGCAGGCCGGCCTGCTCCAGCCCTCCCATCATCACCAACAGCAGCAGGGGCGTGGCTCCCGGTTGGATGTCAGAGAGGCATCAGGTGGGGGCGCTGCTTCCTTTCTTCCCTGCGCGTGCTGCGTTCTCTAGTCGCCACACCTGCCCTGCACCTTGGCGCGCCCGCTCCTGTACTGCTGCTGCCAGCTGTCTCTCTTTCATTTTTTCACAGTGTTCTTCTGCCGGCGTGGCATGTTTCGCTGTGCTTAGGCAGCAGCAAGGCCCCGTTGAAGTATCTGGCATTGTGCCGTGGGAAGGCGGTTGCCACTTGTTGCAGTCCGACCGCTTCACCTGCTCTCCAGTGCCTGCCGGCGGGTCCCTCTTTGCCAACAATTTTCTCCCCATTTGCCGACAACTTTGCCTTTGATTGCCAAATTGATTGCCGACAACTATTTCTTCGTTTGTCGACAACTTTTTCTTCGTTTGCCGACAACTTTCTCTTCATTTGCCGACCACTTCCTCTTCATTGGCTGACGTTTTCCTCGTCCCTTTCTTCATTGGCTCCCGGCGCCTGCAGACGCTGCAGCTGCGGTCGCCGACGAAGGCAGCTTCCGCTCTTTGTGGCAGGCAGTACTGCGGGATGCGCCCCCCGACCGCCGCGCCGCGCTCCTTCAGCGTGAGCGGCAGCAGGACTCGTCGCTGGGGGAGATGCGGGAGCAGCTGCTGAGGCAGTACACCGCCGCCATGGCGCCTGGCGGTACGCTAGGGCGGGAGCGCGACCGCTTGCAGCAGCAGCAGCAGGGGCAAGGGCAGGGGCAGTCGCAGTTAATCCGCCCCCGGCCCGTGCTCCCACCCGTCATGCTGCCGCCCGGCTCCGCAACCGCGACCGCCGCCGCCGCCGCTGCTGGGAATCTGGCGGGTGCAGGCAGCGGCGGCAGTGACTTCACTACCAGCAGGAGCAGCCAGGACCTGTCTATTGCAATGCGCCTGGGAGGAGGTGAGCCCCCCATTCACAGATAAAAAACAATATGCACGCGCACACACACCGCTCGTGCGCTCTTCATGCCGCCGTGATTGTGTCTGGGTTGCTGCGTCCTTTTCAGCCCAATGAACCAATGCCTGCCTGCCTGCTTTGTGTTCATGGTATCGAATACTATCTGGACCTCTGTATTCCACTGTGTGTGTCTATTATGCTTGCCTGCCTGACTACCTTCCGTCTTGCAGGACCACTTTCCTCTGCTTTCCTGGAGGGCCCTCTGGCCCACTTGGGGGCCTCGGCGGGGACCCCGCGCACCGGGCTGACGCCCCCATCGGGCCGCAGCAGCTCCCCCACACTGTCCCTCAGCCTGCCCTGGGCGGCCGCCCTGCAGCAGCAGGCGCAGCAGCAGCTGGCGCAGCGGCAGCTGCAGCAGCAGCTGGGGCTGCGTGGGCCGTCGCCCTCGCCGCGGGGCGCCGGCAGTGGGCTACCTTCCAACGCCTCGCTGCTGCTGTCTGCCGCCGCCGCGGGGCTGTCCCTGCCGCTGCCTTCGCCGCTGCCGCCACCCAGCGCGGGGGGAGCAACAACGGACCTTGGCAGCAGCAGCAGCATGCCCCGCAGCAGCAGCTCGTGGTGGGCGCTTGACTCGCCGCTGAGCCACGCTATGATCACACCGCGCTCCCTGGACCCACCACAGCATGTACATCATGCCACGGCAGCGCTCGACCAAGAGCAGGCAGTTTTGAAGGAAAAGGGGCTGGCGTTGAGCCAGTTGATTGGCAGCCTGAAGCGAGAGATCTCCAGCATCGAAGAGCGATCCGCGCAGCTGGCGGAGGAGAGGGTGCGGCAGCGGCGCGCGGCGGCAGAGGCGGCGGAAGTTGGGGCGGAAGCTGCCCGCCTCGTGGCGCTGCGGCGGCGTGCAGAGGAGCAGCAGCGGCAGCTGGGGGAGCTGCTGGCGCAGCAGAGGGCACAGCCGGACCTCAGCCCCGGCGAGAGCCTGATCCTGGTGCAGCTGATTGCCGGGATGAAGCGGGAGCTGCTGGAGACGCAGCAGCAGCTGGCGGCGGCAGCCGTCGCGGCCACGGCGCGTCTGGCGCAGCAGCCGGCGGCGGCTGCCACCGCCAGTGCCGGCTCCAAGGCTGCGGCACAGCAGCAGCAGGCGAGGCAGATGGCGGTGCAACAGCTGGAGCGGCATGCTTGGGGCAGCGGCGGGCTCTCCAGCCCATCCTCTGCCCTCGCCTTCTCCCCGCCAGACAGTATGCCAGCCAGCGCGGCAAACGCAGAGTGCGGCAGCGGGCCCGTCTCGCCGCCAGACGGTCCCAGCAGCGCCGGCGGCGCTGAGGGCCGTGCAGCGGCGGTGGCGAAGCCGCCGGCGGGCCATGGCTTGGGCCAGCCGGGGGCGGCGGCTGCGGACCTGAGCTGGCGCCAGCTGGTGCGGCACCAGATGGGCAAGCTGATGGGTGCAGCAGCTGGCACACCCGGCTCCACCGGACTGTCACCTGTGGCAGCAGCAGCTGCAGCTGAAGCAGCGCTGGGGGCTGATGCCGCCGCCGTCGCCGCGCTCGCTGCGGCGGCGGCGGAGCTGGATCAAGCCCCCGCCAGCACCGGCAGGAGCGGTGGCAGCGGCGGCGGTGGGGGTGCGAGTGGCAGTGGGCTGACTCCCGCGACCCCAGCGGCCGAAAGGGATGGCCTGGTGGGAGGGGAAGGCGGGGAGGCTGCTTCTGCCGCCGCCGCCATGGCAGCTGCAGCGGCGGCGGCGGGATTTTCGCTGCAGGGCGTCAGCGGGGATGCAGCGGCGGGAGAGGCTGAGGGTGGTGATGCAGCTGCCGCCTTCCTGGCTCGCATGACGGCGGTGCACAGCCTGCAGCAGCGTCTAGCCGTGCGCAATGCGCAGCGGCGGCACCGTGCCATGCAAATGGCGCAGGCGCGGTTTGGGGCGCTGCAGCAGCAGCTGGAGGCGGACAGGCAGGGGCCTGAGGGGGGGCGTGGCACAGCGCCGCCCTCGCTGCTGAACCCTGCGGCAGGGGGGAGTGATGCTGCTGCAGCTCGCCTTGCTGCCATGCAGGCCGCTGCCCTGCTTTCTCAATCGCTATCCGACTCGGATGGCGCATTGTCGCCACCAGCAAGAGCAGGGTCTGCTGGGAACTCACCTCCCGACCAGCAGCAGCAGCAGCGGGGGCGGGCGCCCCCCCCCAGTGCGAGCAAGTCGCCGTCACTGCAGGCCACAGGAGCAGCTCCAGGGGCGGAGGCGGCTGCAGCACCCACCAAGAAGAGCCCGCAACAGCAGCAGCAGCAGCAGGAGAAGCAGCGTCCGGAGGCGTCGCCGCCTCGCGAGCCGGAGCTGTCCCTGGCTTATCAGCTGCCAGAGATGCCGGCTGCGGCGCCTGCTGCCCCTCAGCCACTGCAGCAAACGCAGCAGCAGCGGCAGCAAGAGGCCCCTGTGCAGCCTGAGGCAGGAGCTCAGCAGCGTCCTGCTGAGCCTGCAGCGCAGGTGCCAGGACGGGAGGCGCTGCCGCCGCCGCAGGAGGAGGAGCGAAAAGAGGAGGAGGAGAAGGAAGCAGCCATTGTGCCCGCCGTTGCTAACGAGCCCGTAGTACTGCCGCCGCCGCAGCAGGACCAGCCGCAGCAGCAGTCGGCGCAGGCGTGTGCAGGAGAGCAAGCTGGCGCAGCACAGGAGCAGCCAGCTGGGGAGCCAGCAGCTGAGCCTGAGAGCTGACCTTTTTTTCACCAACCAAACAGCTTTAGCTGTAACTAAATTGCTAGTTGTCGGCGGTTGTGAGTAGGCAATTGTAGCACCCCTCGGTCAGCCAGCAGCAGCCGCGCGCGCGCCCCTCCCCC
>JAAMXP010003117.1:22143-48134 GCA_019693395.1 Ettlia oleoabundans | reverse complement strand
CCCCAACCTCAACCCCACCCATCCCAATGCCCACCACAATACACCCACCTGCATTGCCTCCGTGAATCCCAAGCCGTGCAGGATCTTGGAGGCGCGGCTCTCGGCGCTGGCGCCCCCAATCTCCCCCATGCGATCGTAGATCTCAGTCAGCCGAGCCGCAAGGTCAACATCTTCATCGGCACCATTCGGCGCTCCATCCTGCGCCTGCGTGGCGGGCTGCTCACCTCCACCCCCCGCACCGTCGGCGTTTAGGTCAAGGTGGCCCAGCTTCCTGCAGGGTTTGGCATAGAGCAGGCGGGTTGAATTAAGGGTAATTTTCCACTGAGGGTAACAGAGTTGCTGTTTTTGTAAAAAAAGTGTAATAAATGAATCGTCACGAACAAATTCTGGCCTGCTCATCACCGAAGCTCACTAGCTGCACCCGCCAGGATCATGTCCGCAGCCCCATGCACAACCAGCATGGGCTGGCATGATGAACTGGCCCAACAGCAGCAAATGCTGCACTCCTACCACAGTTGATAAGCAGCCACCACCATTCGCTATCACACCCGCCCACCAAATGGGCATGCTACTCGCACAAAACGCAACCCCAGAGGCCCCAGCCTGCCACCCACCCCGTCGGTTGGCCCCACCCCACCTGTTTATCTCGGCCTCCTCCTCTCGCAACGCCATCAGCTCCACATCAGCCGCCACCACTGCCTCCAGCGCACTCTTCTCCGTGCCCACAATCTCCTGCTCCACCAGCAACACATCCAAGTTGTCGGGAACCGGCACCTGTCGCCGCGCAATCATGCGCAGAAGCGTGGACTTGCCCTTGCCGTTGGGGCCAACCAGGCCGTACCGCCGGCCCGCCGCGATGGTCAGAGTTGTGTTCTCCAGCAACACCTTGCCCTTGGCGCGGATTGTGAGGTTGTGCACCTGTTGGGGGGCTAAGATCCCATTGAGTAGGTGGTGGTGCGGGCAGAAAGCCGGCGAACCACAGCTAGATTCAGAAGGCAGCGCTGAAAGTGGGGTTTCTAAACACTGGTTCGGCAGATGTCTTTCACTGTTGGAAATGGGAGTAAGCGACAAAAACCTTGGCCTGGTCAAATGCGCCACAAAACATTATGCCAGCCCAGCAGGCGCTGCCAAGACACACCCACCTTGATATCTGTGGCTGACAGGGTGGATGCGCCCTCCCCATCGGCCCCCTGGTTCTCATACGACACATCAAAAACATTGTCGTCATCACGCAGCGCTGCCGCCTTGGCCTGCGCCGCCTTCTCTTGCAACTTCCGCTCGCGATCGTGGATCTTGCGGATCTCCTTGCCAGACTGCATGTACGCTCGCAAAAGACAGAAGCATGTCGTTATGCATGCATGTGAGAGGGAGGCAGAAACACATGCATGGGGCAGCAGAACTGAGCCGTGATGACAGCGTGTTGCAACGGAACGGGCGCTTGTAATACAGGGCAGGTAGGCGCTCCGCCCGTACAAATCTGCCGCCTTATGCGATGCAGATGACAGCTGGCATGCCCCCCGCCGGCATTGTCCTAGAGCAACACCCTTCGGGCGGCTCAGCACCGACAGCAGCCAGCATACTCGCAAACCCACTCAGTCGAACAGCCAGCCGGCCTGCTTGCAAATTGCAAGGCAGTACATGCGGCTGGCAGGAGGTCGTACCGCTTGGTTGATCTGCACAGTCTGATCCTCCTCCAGCATGCTGCGCCGCCGGTCCACCTCGTCATCGGTTTCCGAGTCGGAAGAAGGCAAGTCAAGGCCAGCTAGGTAGTCATTGGGGTTGCCCTTGGGCTCAGGTGGCGGCGGACGCCGTGGCGCTGGCCGTGCTGGTTTGGCAGGCGGCGCCGCTGTGCCATTGCTGCTGCCCTTGTTCTTTTGTTTATCGCCGGGGGCCACCGCTATCTTGTGCTCTGCCACCTTGTCAGTGCCGCTTTTCTTCTCCTTCTTCTCACCTGCAGTCGTAGAATGCAGAAGCAACAGAACAGCGCCATGGCGACATTGTTGAAAGGTATCGGTGACGTGAACGTGACGGTTATTAAAGCTGTGCATTCGATGGCCACACACACAAGTGCAAGCACCCTGGCCTGTCCCTCGTCAGCAACACAGCCCGCCCGCCAGGTCCCTGCACAGTAATAGCAATAAGATAGGATTTCGCACCCTTGTCCTTCTTCTCGGACTTTTCCTTCTTATCCTTCTTCTCACTCTTGTCTTTCTTGTCCTGCGCAACAGCATACTTGCAATTAGCAACTCAGGCCAGCGCCTGTCGGGTGCCGCCAACGGTGCTGCATGACAAGCATGGCGAAGTTGCCGGCGGCTCCTGGCGATGTCAGCAAACCCCACCTTCTCGGGCTTTTCCTTCTTGTCTTTGTCCTTGCTGCTGGACTTCAGCTTTTTCTCCTCGGACGGCATTGTGGCAGCGGAGCGACGGTCGCTGCTGCTGTCTTCTGTAGATAATTCTATACACTTTGGAAAAGCTGAACTATGGTCTAGCAGGCTGCAGCACGCAAGTGAAGGAGGTCGCCGGCTTGCGCTGCAAAGCGGAGGTAGTTTGGTGAACTTACAATGCAGAGATGAATCAATGCTCTTCGTTTCTACTAGAAACGATGGCAGCGGCAGTACAGGCCCAACTTTTGCCTCCTGGGATTGCCCGCTGCGTCATCAGGCAGGCCGCCAACTGCTGCGTATATTGCAAATAACGCCGTCAGCCACAAGGGCGACTGTTATATCGATAAGGCTATCAAGCCGCCCATACCGGCATCCCAGCTAGCTATGACAGTGGTTCAGCGCAGCGCATGCTCAATCAATACGCGCCCAGCGCAGAGCCGTGGGGCTCAAGGCCTTGTGCGGCCTAGGGCGGTTAGGGCGGCAGCAGGTGGGCCTTGCGTCGGCCCGTCTTCGCTTAGCACCAATACCCGGCTCTATGTGTCTGCAGAAATTTAGTAAACTCTGCACTCCCGGTCACGCCACCGGTGCGGGCTAGCTTCTGCAACGCTGCACCCCACCCGCTCCGCTACACTGCCCACCGCTCGTTCCCTGCAGGCAACAACGGCAATGGCAGTACCGCCACGGCAGTGAACCCGCAGCTGCTGGAGTTGCTGCAGAACGTTGCCAATGGCGTGTTGACGGCCAACGACTGTGCGGTGCAGCTCAATGCGCTGGTGCCGGCCGACGCTGCTGGCGTCGCTGCTGGCGTCGCTCCCGCGCGCGCTGCCAGCGCAGAGCTCGTGGGCAAGGCACAGTTCCCCGAGGTTGTTTGGGGCGAGCGCAAGAGTGCAGCACAGATCCTGGCCTCCCTGCAGCGTATTGCCGAGCAGCAGGGCATGGCGGCAGCCACCCGCGTGTCTCCCGATGTGGCGGCAGAGGTGTGTCAGCTGGATGAGGCAGTCACTTACAATGACACCGCACGCATGCTGGTCCTCAAGTCCGCCACCACCAAGCAGCAGAGACTGCCAGGCAGCGTGGCGCTAATTTGCGCGGGCACCGCTGACACGCGGGTGGTAGAGGAGTGCCGCGTGATGCTCGCTGCCTCAGGCTGCTACGCATTCAAGCTGGCCGAGTCTGGAGTTATGGGCATGCACAGGTGGGGTGGCATCAAGTGTGTGCTGTGGTGTACGTTTTGGGCAGTATTCAGGCACAGCGCAGGCAGCATCTGCTGTTGGCTGATGGATTGTCACTTTGAAGTGGAACGACTATGTCCCTCTGTCAGCCCATTATAGCCGCCCATTCATCTAGTTGACCCTACTAGCGCACTCCATTCCCGCGCATGCGCCTTCATGTGAAGCAGGATTGTTCAAAACCTGGATGCCATCAAGGCAGCGGACGTAGTGATTTGCATTACCGGCATGGATGGAGGGCTGGCTTCCGTGGTGGCTGGACTGGTGGAGGTGCCGGTCATTGCGCTGCCCACAAGCACGGGTGCGTAGCGTGGGGCTTGGCTTAGTGCTCATTGTTCTGTGTCCAATGTATCCACCAGTACATCAAGCTTTTGGTGCCTGGGTGGAGGCTTGAAGATACCTTGGCTGCTACCTCAGCCTCACTTTGCTGAGGCTCGAGGTCGCGTGCTGGCTGACCTGCCTTTTTGCTGGCCTTCCAGAACACTCACTTCAAACATACATCAACTGTGCTGCCCTGTCCCGCTGTGCTCTGCACTTCTGCAGGCTATGGCGCTGCCTTCAGCGGCTTGGCGCCTCTGCTTGCCGCCCTCAACTCCAGCGCCCCGGGTGTGTCTGTCGTCAACATTGACAGCGGCTTTGGCGCATCCATGGCTGCCTGGCGCATATTGAAAAATGCCGCACGCATCCGTGAGGCGCTCACTGGCAAGTGAGGCTAGTGGCCGCTCGTTTTTTGTTTGAGCATTAGTTGCCAGTCCTGGACACGTGTAGCTCGGAGTTGCTGGCAGCGTCGCATCTCAGCAGAGGAGGGAGATCATCCAGCATTTTGACACTTACAACTCAGGCTGGCCTGCTTGGTCTAGTTTGCTCGCTCTAATGCCATGGTGCCCTCCTAGCTTGATATTCTTTCGTCCTCGCGCGTGCGCCGCCATGCCCTAAGCTGCCGAAACGACTGCGGCTCAGTTTTTTTCAGGGTGCCGGCGCGTTTTAGGATTGATAGACCGCCCTGCGCGGTTTTGAGCATTGCACGAGTCCATTGTGGGGCTTGATCACACGTCGCCCCCCATGTGCCCAGTTTTGCATACACAATCACCGCACCACGCTGCTCTTTCATTAGACCCCTTGAGACAACGGGCAGACCCCTTTCCAGTGCCTTTGCTATTGCCGCCTTTTATCCAACGACATGCACACACATTTTGAGTTGCACTGTATATGTAGTGCTGTTTGCTCCCTCCCCCCTCCCTCATGCTTGCTTCCTTTGCTCTAGTCCTTTGCATCGCTGCAGTTACTAGAACCCTGGAAACCTCAAATCTTGCTCCGCATTCTATTTCTGCCCATATGCATGGGGCCTGGCCTTTCCATATAACCCTCCCATTTGCATGATAGTCGTGTTAGCGCACTTTTGGGGCCTTTTGTCATTTTATTCTTCCTGCAACATCGTGTTTTGCTTTTCTCCATCGCTGCTTGTAGTAGTCGTTCGAACTTGAGTATTATCCGTAGCTCGCTGTAAAGCCAACCCCCAAGCCCCAGTCGACTGTGCGTTGTGTGGTTGTGTTGGAAAGATTTGCCAGGGAAGATTGATGGTTGTTGGCAGGCAACATTCGTCCACTCAAAGGAGCTACGGCACATACCCAAGCTTGCGGGCGGTTGAACGCTTTAAACCACTGCGTAGCAACCAAAAGTTTGCACCCTTGCATAACAGTTACAGGGCAAGATGTTCAAATGTAGGTCTACACCAAGCAACCTCAAGGCTTTCAGCTACGACCGCCTCCAGGCGCTGCCGCGGTGGCCAGCCGCTCAATCATTTTGGCCACAGCCTGCTTGTGGCGATGCGGCCGCTCTGCCCCCATGCCATCCTGCATCTCGCTGCTAAGCCCAAGCAGCGCCTGCAGGCAGCGGCCCAGCCGCTGTGCCGCGCGCCCGCCATCCTGCACGCAGGCATCGGCCACCTCCAGCACCCCCTCCTGCAGTCAGCGAGGGGAAGTGGTGCTGGTTAGGTTACCAGCTTGTTACTCTGGGAAAGGAGAAACGTAATCAGGGAACATATGACTGGCAACATGCAGGTGGGGGCAACCAAGGAGTAGGTAGAGATGCATGTTCCCTGCCCAACCCCACACCTCCTTGACCCAACCGATGCTGCCTACCTGAAGTGGCAGCAGGGTTGTCGGGTGCACCCACTCAGGACCCAGATCAGACAGCTCCTCCTCTCCCACTTCTGGTGCTAGGGCCAGCTGGAAAGAAAGGGCGTACTGCGCGCTGCTGTATACCCGCTCCCCCAGCTGCCAAGCATAGCCGCCAGCTGGAGCCGCAGCCGCGGATCGCCGGTCCTTTGCCACCAGGCCGGACCCCGCCGCCGCCTCGCCGAACCAGCCCTTGTCTAGCCGCAGCCCACCGCCCGCACCGCCGCCATTGCCATCATCCGAAGCTGCTGCTGCATCTGAGCGTGCCACGGCCTTCTCTGCTGGGCTAATGGGGGCGCAACTGATGGATTCTCTGCCTGGAGAGGCGACCCAGTCCAGGAAGGAAGCGGTGGCTCGCCGGAAGGCGGGCAACGAGTCGGGCAACAGCAGGCGCCACTGCAGCATGGAATTACCACCAAGCCAGTTGAGCTGTGAAACTTAAAAAAAAGAAAAAACCACGGAAGTGCAGTTTAGGTTGCTGCCAGCCTCGAACAGCAGTGCCGCCCCCACTATCCAGCTTGCCAGTCAACTCAACCAGGAAAGCCCCTTCAACAAGTAACTCAGTACAGCTTTTACTTTGTAACTACTGCCCCACGCCACACTTCGATCCAGATGCTTGCCTCAGAAGCGGTACAACTACTGGTAAGGGACGTGCACTGCCACACAATCCTAGGTCACCCCGCCCACGTCACCCACCTGCCCAGACAGCCTGGCCAGGCCGCAGAGGAAGAAGAGCGTGTACTTGGTCTCCTGGGCCATGGCAAGGGTGAGCGGCTGCTGAGGGCTGGCGGCTGGTGGCTCTGCCGCCAGCAGCAGTCGCGGCTCCGCCTCCACAGCCAACCTCAGCACCGCCTCCTCAACTGCATGGTGGAAGTGAAAAATTCCACGTGGAATGAGCAGGTCAGGCAGAGAGGGGAGGGGAGGGCCGGTGCAGGCTGAGGGGCTGATGGATGAAAGAGGGCTTGGCCAGGTGCAACGAGCAGGACTTGGATTTCAATTGCACAATGTACGCCAGGATGCAGGCTCACAGTATCATATACTCTAACCCAGCAGCAATGGGATGGAATTGCTGGAGGCACACACCCGACAGCAAAGTAATGACCGGCACACAAGCAAGATGTACCATCAAGGGATAGCGCGACAGGGCGCAAGTGGGGCGTGTGCAGCGGTCCACGCACCTGCCGCATGTCTGGGGAGTGCCGCCAGCAGCAGGGCCAGGAGCGACAGCACACAGCACCACAGGCGGTGAGCGGGGTTGGGCGACCCGTCTTGGAGGTAGGCGTTGCTGTAATCAATCACCCCACTGCCAGCTGGTGCTGACTTGGCGCCTGCCGCCGCTCCACCTTTCTCTACCAGGTGCCCCGTCAGCGGCGTCTCCCCCATTAGATTGCCACCCACTGGCGCCAGTAGCCACTTGCTGTATGCAGGTGAGGCAACACGAGCGATCGCATGCAATCAGGCAAGCCGCATGGAACAACGCATGGTAAAGGGGTTGAGAGGGGTAGACAGGGCCGCAGTGAAGGGGAGGAAGCCACCCAACATGGCCGCCTTGAATGCCGGTGGGGTGTACTAGAATGTCCAACATGACGCACTGGCTCCGTAACAAACACAACCAACCCCAGCCCATCAACCTCGCACCTGGTAAGCATGCCACGGACGCCAACTGCAGGCCCCCTTCCCTTCCTCAACAACCTGCCCTCACCCCCTCAGCCTCACCGCCCTCGGCCTCGAGGCACTCACCCCAGTGCTACTGTGTGTGCCACAGCCCCTTGATCAATCAGCAGCTCAGCCCCGCCGCGCGCCTGAGCCACCTGCAGCGCCAGCAGAAGCGCCGCCTCCTCCACACTGGCAGCCGCCAGCGGGCCCAGCCCTGCCTGCTGCTGCTCATGGGTGGCAGCCGCCGTGGCAGCGGCTAGAGCAGCGGGGCCAGTGCCAGGCAGAGCCGCAGGCTGCTGCTGGGTGGCGGGCTGGTGCGCCCGTGACGCGGCGCCGGCACGGTGCTGCACCGCCTGCTGTGCCTGCTGTGCTGCGGAGTGCAGGCTGGCCAGCATGCTGTGAAGTAGGTTGCCAAAGTGCAGGTGGGAGTGGACCATAGGCAGCCAGGCGGCGGAAGGCACTTGCCGCTCGATGAGCGCCGCCGCCAGAGACACAACCAGCACCGGGTGGGGCGGCTCCCTGTGGCATGCTGCCAGCAGCAGGGGCAGCAGTCGAGTAGCTGCAGCCTCCAAGCGCTGCAGCTCCAAGCTGGGGAGCCTGGTCACCTCTGTTGCTGCAGGTGCCAGTGGCAACAGCAGAAGAGCAGCAGCCAGCAGGCTGCCTGTGATGCTGGCAGAGGCTGATGCTGCATCCGGGTGGGGGCTCAGGCTCGCGGCATGCTCCTCCTCCCAGGCCTCCAGCCATTCCCTGCACAACAGCTAACATACAATGGCCATCAGGGTAACAAGAAACAGGCGGTTTCAAGGAGGATGTGGCAGCACCTGAAGGAGCGATGATGGCACGCATACTTTCTTCGCGCCACAAAACTCGTTTGGGTCGTTCAAACATTGGCCATTATACATCTGGTGTGAGAGTTGCAAACGCATTTAGGTGACAAGTAACCCATCCTGCCCCACCCTGCCTTGGCCATGCGGACGTTTGACCTCAATACACACCTCACCGCGCCTCCCCTTTGTTTGAACACCCAGGACACCCAGCCAACCCCACCTGGCCAGTCAGAAGCCAGCCAGGCGCCGACCAACTCACTCACCCTGCGGCCTGCAGCACCCCGGTACACAGCGCCACAGCTGCCGCCTCGCCATCCGGCCCGCCAGCAGCAGCCGCAGCCGCCCAGCGCTGTGCCAGCAGCAGCAGCACATGTGCTGCCTCGGCTGCGCTGCACAGGTGGGCCCCAAGAGGGTCCACAACTGCCATCTCTGCTGCAGCTGCTGCCGCCCGATCAGCCCTCTGCCGGGCGCAGGCCACTATGTCGCGCAGCGCATCACACAGCACGCCCAGCGCAGACTGCACCGCCGCAGCCGGTACCTTCCCGCCCAAATCCGCGCTGCTACTCTTGCTGCCATCTGTGCCGCCGCTGCTGTTCGTTGAGCGCTGCTTGTGTGCCACTGACAGCAGCGCTTTGAGGCCTGTGATTGCTGCCAGCCTGGCGTCCTCCAGGGAAGCTGCCACGCTGGCACCCTCCAGGAAGGCTGCATGCACAAAGACAGAGCCAGGGTTGCTGGGACAAACACACAAACTGATGAACATAGGAGCCCATGCATCAAAGGTAGCCGTGAGTGGTTTAAACAATTAAGCCTTAGGAGTGGGCCTTTATGACAACAGTCACGCCGCCTGCTGATGCCGCCAGCTCGATGAACCTAGAACCTGACGCCCCCGATCTTGGCAGCGCCCCTCAGCTTTTAAGTAACACCGGCCACAGCACCCGTGGCTGTGCTGCTGCCATTGGGCTGCTCCCGCCACGCACCTGTGAGGCCCCGTAGCGCATCCAACTGCTGCACCAGCACTCCGCCCAACCGCCGTGCATACAGCTGAGCATCGTAGGCAAAGCCCTTGCCAAACTCCCTATCTGCCGCCACTCTTTCAGGGAGCTCCGCCTGCTGCATCACAAGCTGCGCCACTGCCAGCGAGGCAGGCTGGGCCGGGAAGCTGCGGGCTGCCAGCTGCGATGCACGCTCAGCCAGAGCCCTCGCCGCTGCTCCTTGGCTGCTAAACTGGCGCAGCAGCAGCTGTGCTGCATGCGCTAACTGGGGGGCCAAGGCGGAACCCTCCCCCATGCTGCGCCACAACACCTCGTCAGACAGGGCTGCACCCAGAAGTTGAAGCCCTGCCGCTGCCGCCGCACGCTGCGCTCCCAGCACAAGGGCTTGGGTGGGCAGCGGTGAGGCGTACCGCTGCAGCAGCTGCGGTACAAGGTCAGCTGGCAGGCGCTGCAGGAAAGCTGCCAGCTCACCAGGCATGCCACCTGGCGCACAGCTGGTGCTGCCGGCCGCCCAGGTGTAGCATTCCGCCGCCGCTATCTGCAGCGCATAGGCCTCGGCTGAAAGCAGCACTGCCGCCGGCTCTTGAGCCACCCAGCTGGCAGCTACAGATGCACCCAAGTCGCCCCTCTCGCCGCCAGACCCGCCGCCACTGCTGCCAAGCGGGTAAGGTAGGGCTAATGGGCCCGCTTTGCCTCCTGCCTCCAGCAGGCCGCTGATGTGGCCCCACAGGCCAGGCTGGCGATGCAGTACCGCCACAGCGCGGAAAGCGGCGCCGCTCGACTGCCAAAAGGCAGACAAGACCTGCAAGAACGCAAATGGGGACTACGAATATTGGAGGCCATTTGGAGAGGGACGAGGGGAACCGAGTAATCCCAACAAACACAGCAGCACGGAGGCAAGGTAGCGTTCTCATGGGTACCGGGCTGCAGTACCTGCAGCAGTTTGGCCAGTACCGCTGGCTGCTCCGCCTGTAGCCGCTCTCGCAGCTGCAGAACCTCCCACAGAGCATCCAGGCAGCTGCGAGGTGGAGCTGCCCCCGCCTTCTTTCCGCCGGGCGGCTTGCCCCAATTGTTGCTGCTGCTCTTGGCGTCTGCCGCCTGTGTGGGGGCGGCGTTGCCGCTCGTGTTTTCCTGCAGGCAGGACTTTGCCATGCCGCACCCCAAGATAAGGAAGCGGGCAATCTCCATTCTGAAGAGTTAAACTCTCACACGAGCTCAGGCACGCCACCTAACAAACGTCAATGCTGCTTGTGTAGCTCAAAAGGAAAAAGCGGATTGTGCTGCTCGAAAACGCCCCAACCAGCCTGGCGTGGTTAGCATGACCAGTTACCGCAAACATACATATTGATGTTGCAAGACACCAAGCAGTAAACAAATCAGCCCACCTTCTCCAGAAGCGCCTGTTCTAGGCCGCAGGGGAAGAGCAGCGCATCCAGCAGGCTAGGGTGGCACTCCACTGCCGTCACCAGCACATCACAGGCAGCCACCAGCAACCCAGGTGTGGTCGCTGCAGCCTGCGGCGAGAAGGCAGCGGCGATGGCGCCGCGGGCTGCCGACGCAACGCCCGCCTCGGGGCTCCCTTGAGGAAGCAGCACCGCAAACACTGCCCCTGGGGTTGCTTCCGCTGCCACTGCCGCCAGACAGTGCATGCTGCGCATGACCAGAGCGCGCTCAGCAGAGCCAAAGTAGGGGTAGCTGATGTACGACAGCAATACTGCCGCCGCGCTGGCAGCCGCTTGTGGCGTGCCGCTCCCCTGGGGCCAAGCTAATGCGGCGGCCGCTTGGCAGGGCTTGAAGAAGGCGGCAGGGGCCAGCCTGGCTTCCGGGTTGCTTGCCGGCAGCAGGACAGGAATCAAGCGGTGCCACTCTATGCAGCAATCCTCCACCGCTGTCACCTCATCTTGGCTGCGCGCCTCCGCCCCTATGCGCTGCAGTGAGGAGGAACATGTCGCAGGAAAAGGGAAGCTTGAAATGGCTGACTTGAAGCTACCTACCCAAGCCAATCCAAGGAAGAAGGCAAGCAAGCAAGATGGTCAGTGGGGAAAACATCAAGAAGACGGTAGCCAGCCAAACAGGTAACCCGCAGACGCAAGTGCCACCCACCTCCAGCTGTTCCGCGTGGTGGGGCAGCGCGGTCAGCAGGCAGGCAGCCATGCCGACATCGTAACCCAGCACCGCAGCCACCGCCGCGGCAATGGCGGAGCCTTCTGCAGTATGCACTGATTTGCCCTGGGCCCCTCCTGTTGCTGCGGCTGCTGGTAATGGTGGAGCGGGCCTGGGGGTGGTGGGAGCTGACAGCAGGGACAAGCGGACGAGTCGAAGAGATAGGCCAGCAAGACGCCAGCGCTCAGCACGCACAGCATATCGCCACCTGCGATGCTCGGCCAGCACGCGGTGCAGCACCCACACCACCAGCACCTGCAATGCCGCCGTTGGAGATGCAGCTGCGGACCAGGACGAAGGGGGGAAAGATGGCGGTGGCAGTGGTGGTACCAACGGGTGTGGCTCCTTGGGGCGTAGGTAGAAAGTTGAAGCAATGCCAACAGCTGGAACAAGGTCAGGTGATGGCATTGCCAACATCATAGCAAGACTGGCGGGCAGGCACAAATAAGCAGAGCTCAGTCAGGTCGATCGACTGACTGGTGTGTATCAGATGCGCTCTTCACCTGATACGAGCACGGTCAGCAGGCGCAGGAAGGCCTGGATGGCGGGATAGCGCCCCTTTGCGCCCTCCGCCGGGAGCAGGACCCGCAGCAGGGGGACGTCAACCTCCTGCCCACCCAGCATTGCATCCGGCGTTGCAGAGGCCGCGGCAGCGCTGAGAGCTGGGCTGATGCCACAGAGGGAGAGGAGCTCCGCAGCGACCCGGCCAGGGATGCCCTCCGCCAGTGCGGCACAGACAGCAAGGCAGTCGGCTGCAGAGGCAGGTGCAAGCAAAGGGAGGAGGGAAATTGAGCAGCCAGTAACGGCTAGCAAGTACGTACATCCAGCCCACACCCCAGCACTGCCTCGACACAGCTGACTCATGCAAACTGGTGTAACATTGGCTGGATACTGCCAGCAGTTCAAAGAGGAGAACATCACATCGCATCCCATCATTCCTTGAGCAATCGGCCACCTGATCAAGCTGCACCAGTGAGGCTCACCAATGACTGTGGTGGGGGGATCAGGGAGCTGCGCCAGCACAGCGGCTGCCTGGCAGGCCATGGAAAGCAGGTCAGGCCCACGTTGCCCACTATCCACCGCCCCTCCAGGCAGCTCCACATGCAGCAGCTCAATGGCGGTGTGTGGGTCACGGGTGCACAGCGTGGACAGCAGCTGGAATGCAGCTGCCATCTCAGCAAGCGCTGCAGCTGCATGCGCCGACTCAGCTGAATGGGCCGCAAAACCCGGAGGCTGGCGCTGCACCAGCGCGAGTGCCTCTGCGGAACAAGAGAGGGCAAGGTAGGAACGTCTTTGGTCAAGGTGAGGCAGCACAAATCAAGGTGAGGCAGCACGAGACAACTTTTGGGGTTGGTGCCAATGGCAGCAGGCTGCCTGACCCTTGCATTCAGTCCCCAATTGTCGGCAACAAACCTGCCACTCCCCTGCATCAGTCATTTCGTGCCGGTTGCACACCACCAGGTCCCCGCCCACCCACCTGACAGCCGAGCCAGCAGGATCCACTGCCCCACTCCTTCTGGCAGAGGCATGCGCCAGCGCACCAGGCTGACGTGATCCACATCCTCCCCGGCAGGCACCGTCCACAGGGCGTCAGTGGAGGTGAACCCCTCTGGCAGCGGTAACACCTTGCCAAGGATGCCCTGCAGGGAATGCAAAGAAACACCATATCATTGTTGGGAGAATGGTAGACAGCCTGCGTGACATTGCCTCCCTCACAAACTGGGAGAGTAATGGCCACTGTAGCAGCAGTGCTTGGTCACCGTGAAGCCGGCCAGAACGGAAACTCTGGCAGAAGGTGGCTACAGTATCACACCCCCTTTGCACACCTGGGGAAGCGTGAGCGCGCGTGCCCCAGGCAGCGGCAACGCCTGTCGCGTGTACACATCACCCTCCTCGTTGCATCTCTCCTCTATGGCTGTGTCTGGCAGAACGTGCAAGCAGACCAGCCCCGACAGCTGCGCCAGGTAGGCATTGGCAGAGGCGGCTGCATGGGTGGAGGTAGCAGGGTGGGGACTATAAATAGGCGGAGGAGTGGGCAACACCGGCAGCAGCGTCAACAGGCATGCAGCGGTGCACCCAAGGGCAGTGCCGCGCAGAAGCTTGCCACCTTTCGAGTCAGCTAGCCAGTTGGCGGCCTGACCAGGCCACAAGTGCAAATGTGCGCTGCTGCAGATTCTTTGAGTCTTACCAGAGTCTGCCGTGCTACTAAGCGCTGCCAGCATCGTGTAAAGCGGGGTGGGAAGGGCGGGGTAGAGCGAGCGCAGGTCATCCAGGAAGTGGCGCAGCGGTTCATCTGCAGCAGCAGCAACTAGCTGTTCCGATGCAGTGGACACACAGTAGTGGGCTAGACCAGACTAGCGACAGCGAGGAGCAGGGAGATGCGGTAACCAGCAACATCCGGGGACGGCTTCAGTGAGTGGTTGATGATGGGTGAGGTTGCAAGCCATTTCCCAACAACATAAGAAAGAAAGCACGGCGGTTTAAGGGACAGGCAGTACACCGTTGGGCCTTCAGGTTGGCAACAGCATGGCTGATGGAGCAAGCATGGCCAGTCAGCCGGGAAGCGCAGCATACGGAACCGCCCAAACCGGTCGGCACAGCAACTGGTCGGCCCGCCAGTAAACCTACCGGTGTTGCGATCGCCTGCCCAAAAACTTTCGCACAGCGATGACTGGCCTCTGCACCAGTGGGCAATGAGGTGGCCTTGAAGAGGCTAGCAGCAGGATGCCTGAAATCAAGCAGCGTCCTCAAGCCTGCTCCATACGCAAACAGGCCGTGCAAGCAGGCCGTGCAATACAGGCACAGCACAGCAAGCACGGCTGGAGTGCCTTCTGAAAAACACCTGAACAAGTTGGCCATGATGCCCACCACTTGCTCCGCTTGGGGCAGCGGCAGCGCTACTGGGCTGAAGTTGAAGGCGCAGAAAGCGGCAGATAAGGTGCTGCAGGCGAACAGGAGAGCAGAAAGACGGCAGGAAGGCATGTGGGTGAGGAGGGCTCGTAATAAGGGCATGCATTGTGGGCAAAGAACAAGTATGCGCCCTGCATGCTGTGGTCTTTGACATTACCGTGGGTACCCTCTTCCTTCTGCTTTCTCCAGTGACAAAAATATTCTTTCATGCTGCCATGTTTCCCCGTTTGCACAAGCCCACTATCCAGCCACCCACCTAAGCACAATGTTGTTGCACATCTCTGCGGCATCGGGCTGCAGACCAACGTGTGTGGTGAGCTGGCACAGCGTGCCCAGCGCATCCGTCTCATACGCCTTGGCAGCATGCACAGCGTACTCTTGGCTGCCATCAGCAGCGCTGATGCCATCCTGCCCACCATCCGCTGCAACAGGGGCAGATGGACAACCTATGACCACAGCAGCATGCAATATCGATGGCTGGTGCAACAAGTGGTGACAAACTGCCCACTTGGAGGCTGTGTCTTGTCGGTAGCACGCACGCCTTGTTGTCAGCCCGGGCAGCTGCCTGGAGCTCAATGGCTGCTACCCGAGCGTTGTCCAACACGATCTGCCACCGCTCTAATGAGCGCACAGCATGATGGTGCGGCCAGGCCAGCATGCCCGCAGCCACTCACCTCCAGTGCGTGCCATCAGGCACAGCACAGCAGCCCAGGCCAGCAGCACAGGGGAGTGTGCTGTGGCAGCAGTGGGCCACCAGCTGGCCAGCTCAGCATTCACCCTCTCCTTCACAGCTGGAGCAGCAAACACATAAGCCGCCTTGTCGATAGGCTGCTGGCTGGCAAGAGCCGCCAGCGCCTTGTCCACATCCAGCATCTCAAGTAGGAGAAGCGTGGCCTGCAGCAGGCGAGGTGAGCGGTGGGCAGATGACAGGTTCAAGCAATGCCGCCCAGCGCTGGCAGAGCAATGTGTGTTGCAAGTCACGCACATGGACAGATACGGTGTGGAGGCAGCGGGGTAGAGGCAGCCGGCCAGGATGCTGGGCCACCACACTCACCAGTTTGACTGAAAGCTGAGCAGGCGACAGCTCGCCACTGCCAGCGGCAGAGGGGCCGGAGCTGGCTGTGTGCAGCAGTGGCACTCTGGTGAACAGGCTGCTGTGGAAAAGTTTGGCCAAGGAGAGGAAGCGGTCAGGTGTGCACTGCTTGCGTGGGTGGTAGTAGATCAGGATGAGGATGTACAGCAGCGAACACCGCTCCACTGCCACAGCATGCGCCTGTGGTTCGGCGTTAGCAGCTGCAAGGGCACCAGCGCCGCCGCCTGTGCCGACGCCCGTGCTGCCATACGGAGCGAAGGTGAGAGGCGCCAGAGATAGAGACCTGGATGCTGTTGTGGCCAGCGCCTTGGTCTGTGCTGCTGCTTCCAGGTTGGCCTGTAACACTTGGAAAGTGGTATCCTCCAAATTGGCTGCCAGGAGACTGGATAAGGTGCCCTCAATTACGTCCAACAGTGGCCCGCCTCCAGCGCCTGCACCCGAGGAGATAAGGGGCAGTCACGGCATGCAACAAATGAGAAGTAGCAGCTGGCTTGCCGTGTTGGTGGGCGCTGGCTGGATGGCACAATTGCCATTCCGCCCCGTGCATAGGAAAAAGGCAGAATTTCCACAGCAGGATGCAGCAATGGCAAGCCACAGACTCACGTTCTCCCTGCCACAGCAAGCTCTCTATTGACTTGAGCAAAAAGAGGCGCTCAGCATAGTAGAGCTGCACCACCTCCAGACGCTGATCTGGTGACAGGCTGGCGCTGCCGCCTCCGCTGGCGGCACCCGCAGCGCTACCCGCCAAAACAATAGCGCTGCTGCTGGCACCGCTTACAGCGGTGGCAGGCAGCAGTGCCTGCGGTCCCGCCTTGGCCACCCAGCGGCGCAGCAGGATGTATGCCTGCACCTCGTCCAGATTTAAGGTGCGGGAGATGTCTGCGGCAGCAGCCCGCAGGCCGGCCTCCACAGGAAGCTTTTTTGCGCCGATGCTGAGGGAGGCTTCACCCTCTAGCGCCTTACGGCTAGCCTCGCTGGGGGGCAGGAATCCAGCAACGCCACGCGCCAGCCACGGCTCGTAATCTAAGTTGGTGGATGGAAAAGGAGGCGGCCGTGAGCAGCACCAGAGAAGGCGAGGTTTGAGTGCACGATCAATGCACAAATCACACAACCAACAGCCCATGCGATGCGACGTTGTGCAGCGTGGCTACATAGCTTTCAAGAACTCACTGACTACCAAGACACCATTACCACGTTTTCCAACCGGTCAACTCCTCCATTTTCCTTGATTGACAAACTGGGTTCAATATCGCAAACCCACCCAGCCACTCACACAAACCCAAAGCCCCCACACCTGCAAGCGTCGCCTTGAGTGCATCGGCAGGCACTGCGCTAGGTTCCAGCTTCAGCGTTTCCAGCTGAGTGTACAGCTTTTGGAAGGGAGGCCACCACAGGGCTTGCGCATCAAAAACCATGGCTGCAACCGCCACTTTGGCCTCGGTCACAGCTGGGGTGCTCGTCAGGCTGTCACTTTAGATACAGAGCCCTTCGGCCGTTTTGCACTAGATTGGTGCCCTGAGGCAACGCAATGCGTTTATCAAACAGCCCTGCACCGGCCGAAAGCGAGCGAAGTGGCTGGCTGGAGCGCCGGCAAGCGGGCGGCGGGTGCGCACGCACCAAGCTAGCCCAGCTGTGCGCGGCACACCGTGATGCGAGACACCACTGGTGCTTCATGCTTCGCAGAAAGCATTCAGGCGAGGAAACGATGGAGGGCAGAACTGTCGGCAGGCAGCCATTCGTCGAACATGGCATGTTAATAAGCTACTCACCACATGGACGCAAACCTGCAGAACAACAGGCCGCTCGAATCGATCTGCCCCGACGGTGATGGGTTGCAGTTTGCAGTTGCGCAACACCAGACCCCACCCAGTTAGACTAATTTCGTAAACAAGCGATGGCGCTCTGCCAATGTCAGTTGCAGCCAGGAACAGGTATCTTTGGTGAGACCTTTCTTTTTGAGGAAAAAAACGCGATGCGGCAGCCAACTACGGCTGTGATGACCCGCCTTGCTCGCTGACAATATACACAATGCAACAAAGGCCGTAGTAGGCATGAAAGCGCCGGCACTCCTTGGGCTGGCTAGGCCCACGCTCAGAGCTGCAGAGTATGGCGGGCGTCGCATTCCTGGATGTCGACTTTCGCCCTCTATGTTCCATGTGCAGCAAGTGTGCCGAGCAGCAGCAGGTAGGTGTTTGGCACGGAACTGTGCGCGGCACGCCCCGCAAGCGCACGGCACAAGCCCACCCAGTAGCGCCTCATCTTCTTCGCAGAGGTCTCTGGTGAATTACGACGCTCGTCTCCCACGGACGACCTGGCAGCCCAAGCTGCCGCCGCTGCTGCCGCGGGCGGTCCTCACCCTGTGCTTCTAGACGACGCAGCCCTGGTTCAGGCGAGCCCCCTCAAAGCATTGCTGTGATTTAACTGATTGGTGCACCTGCCACGGTTATTGAATGCCACCCGAGCCACCATGTGATAGCAACCCCTGCCCTGCCTGCTGCCATCAACGCTCCTCCCCTATGCAGGCCAGCGCAGAGCTGCGTCAGCTGTGCCATGTGCAGCTGCAGCTTCTCACTACAGCGCTGCAGCTGAGCCTGCAAACGGTGCTAACCAGCAGCATCAGCATAGATGGCAGTCTAGACGAGGAAGCTTTGAGGCAGCAGCTTGTGATTGACACAGGCTGCCTGCGTTCCACAATCTACTGTCGCTCACCCAGCAGCCTCCAGACGGGGCAGCTCCAACTCCAGCTGGTGGCAGCTTCAGGCGTCAGCGGCAGCCAGCACTCGCATCGACAGCAGGAGCAAGACCAGGCGCAGCAGCAGCGATTTTTGTTTCTGGGACAGGAGGGCTTTGCAGGCAGCAGCTTAGGCGACCAGGAGCAGTGGATCCTGGAGCAGCCGGTGATCGTACTGCCAGACTCTGGGGGACTTGTACTGCCACTTGCTCACAACGGCTTCCTGGTGGGGCTGCTGGTGGTGGAGCGCTGTGCAGAGGGGCAGCAGCGGGAGCGTCCAGAGGAATGGGCAGCATATAGTGATGGTGAAGCTCCTGGCAGGCCTCCGGAAGCAGCAGCGGCCAGCAGTGCACGCATAGGCACCAGCCGTCCCAAGTCCAACATGGCGCAGCCCCCTACGTGTCTCCTGTTCCGGTCGGCAGAGCTGCAGCTGCTCAAGCAGACAGCCTCAGTGCTGGCGCTCGCCTGTGCCATGGACCTCCGGGCAGCGCTGGAACGTGCGGGGGCTGCCTACCGCCAGCGTCAGGCATCCGCACTGGTGCAGGCGGTGAGCGAGCAGCAGGCCTGCTCCTGGCTTCTGATGCAGCTTGCAGGACAGGTTCCAGCCATGCAGTGCTTTCACTGCTCTCTCTTGGCTTTTCTCCCACCCTAGGAGAGGTTGTTCAGCGCCATCTGTCGACATCATCCGTGCCCCCTGCTGCACGCTGCAGGCCAAGAAGCCACTGAGCGTGATGCGCACCCTAGGCACCATGCTGCTGCCACGCCTCCAGCCTGGCGAACCCGACCGAGACTTTGCACAGGGTGGGTGGGTGCTGCGGCCTAGGTTGGACTGACGACGCAAGCTGGAAGTAGAAGAGCTGCTGCAGTCGCCTTTCCTGCAAGTTATGTCTTGCTGCGTGTGGCGCGTGCCAATTCTAATTCTGGTGCTCCCTGCTGACCAACCTGACTGCAGGCATTCTGGAGCAGGGCAGCCGCCTGCAGGAAGTGGTGTCTCAGCTGCAGGCAGCCCTGCACCCATCAGCGGCAGCAGCAGTCGTTCCACCGCTGCTTCTGCAACCAGGGAGTGGAACAAGCGAGCGACAAAGGAAGGCGCTCCCTAGCAGCAGCAGTAGAAGTAGCAGCAGCAGTAGCAGTGGAGGCAGCTCGGGCCAGTGGCGGTTTGGAGACCCGGCATTGCCCCGGCCTGCACTGCCTAGCAGCACCATCGGCAGCGACTACCAGGCAGGTTCTGCTCTAGTGGTTGATATGAGGGCGGAGGGCCCATTTCCTTCAGGGCCACCCTCTTCCTTACAGTCAACAGCTGCAGACAACGGCGAGGGAGGCGCAGGCAGCACCAGCGGGGTCAGCAGCACCAGCGGGGTCAGCAGCACCAGCGGTAGCAGCAGCAGTAGCGTGGCGATGTATGGCAGCAGAGCCTCTGCTGACTTGCTCAATGTGCTGATGCCTCTCCTGGCCTCTGCCAGCAACCTTGCGGCCGTCAGCGGCGTGAGTTTCACCATGTCAGCGCAAGGTGTCGGGTTAGCAGCCACACCAGCCGCACTGCAGCAGCAGCAGCAGCAGCTGGTGCTGCCAGCTGCTGAGGTGGCGGTGGGACCTGGCAAGCTGAAACGCATGCTGAGCCAACTCATCGACGGTGTGATGGCCTGCGCAGCTCGCGGCGATTTAGTGCAGGCATCTGTCCAGCTGCAGCAACGAGAGGGACGGCCAGGAGTGGCTATATCCCTATGCTGCTGCTTGGGCCATGGCGGCGGGAGCCTTGCGGGAAGCGGCAGCAACCCAGCAGCTGGCAGCCTGGCGCGCCCGCCCATGCAGCCAGAGTTTGCCTTCCTGCAGAGCTCAGCGCAGGATGCAGGTGGCTTATTTGAAGTACACTCGGGTGCTGCCCCCGATGTGCAGCACCTCACCAGCACCACCCTGACTGCCTGCCTCTGGCTGCCGACCGTCACCTGTGACGCTGGCTGGAGGTGACAACCCTTGGGGGGTGCAGCCCAGGGACTGCCGCCGTGTATCGCATGCAGCACCCTCATTTGGCCCTCCACCGCCGCAACTTCTTGTTTCATTAGCCTGACGCTTCCATTGCATGGTAAGGCACATTGGCCTTGCCCCCCGTGCTTAACACACGATCCCCGCCTTCGTGGTTTCTCCTGGAACTCTTTTGTTATGAAATCCTACGCCTCTGAACTCGCTGTTCTTCGCTTCACCTGCTGTCTCAACATTCTCCTCATGCTGCTCTCACGCCTGCCCTGTCCAATACATTCTATTGCCACAAATAGCCCCATTCATTTCATGTGTTGACATTCCTGTCTCATCTCCCACTCTGTTTCACTACCGGCAAACTGTAATTGCCCTAAGCATACTGGTGCGGTATATCAAGTCAAGGGTTTACAGCGCAGCATTTGTTGCAGGGTTATAGTAGGTTGCTCATCATTGGAGTGCACATAATAAGGTCAAAGCACATAATTAGGTCAAAAGTGGGAAACAGAAGTATAACAAGGTGCATACAATCGGTATACATAGGTACACCTGGTGTCAACCCCTCGTTCGTCAATGTCGCCTGGAAGAGCAACGCTCTGGTGTGCGCTTTGCTCCAGGCGCAATGGCAAAGTTCGTCAATTGAACGCGACTTGGGGGTACATCTACTGCTTGCAGCCGCCGTCCTGGAGGTCAACCACCAAGCTTGTGCGCCACCTTACAAAACTTCCACAGTGCCTTGATCCGCGCTGACAATCTGCTCGCTCACCCTACCTCTCTGCTGCTGACTGCTACTGTTGATAGCTCCTCTTTCCCCTCCTCCATCTGCTGCAGCTGGTGCTGGTTGAGGCGGCGCACGTACCGCAGCATCTCTTGCTCCAGCTCGGATTCACCCAGCGGTACAGTGCAGGTGCCGCCGTACTGCTGGGGCAGCTGGTCCGCAGGCACCCATTGCAGGAGCGCCTCTGCCGCTTGCGTGCGCTGGTTTTTGGTGAACTGCATGCAAGGAGGAGGTCCCAAGAGGAGATTCTCAGCTGAAAAGGCAGGGAACCGTGTGCTGTTAACATTAAGGCACATGCTAACAGAGCGCAAAGGGTGACAGCAAGAATTGGAAGGGACCCTAGAGTCAGGCAACGCGTGTGCAGCACGCCCAGAGTCAATGTTGTTGAGATCATGCCTCTTGCCCACGTACTGCAAAAGGAAGCCTAACAGACACGGGCCGCTCTCACCAGCTGCAGCTGCTCCCGCGTACGCCGCGGTATGACCGCGGCCAGCACCCGCCAGATGACGCCGCTCCACGCGGGGGCATTCAGCAGAAAGGCCTGCAAAGCGGGCAGGAATGGCGGGTGCAGACAAGAAACGGGGAGGGATTAACCAACTTTGTACAGCGCTGGGTAAAAGGGAGTTGTCCTTTGTAAGCTGTATTTAGCATCCTGCTACGCTGTGCACAAAATAGCGCTTACCTTGTGCAGGCGCTGAGGGTAGTTCACTGCCAGCAGAGCGCCACCCACATTTAGGTACCTGCATGGGGCAGGGCAGGTTTGTAGTCCTGCTAAGCACTCAGCCGGCTGCGCCCGAAATCCACCGGTATTGTTATTTTCAAACCAATGGCGGAGGTGATGGCTACCAGGCGCAGAAGCACAGCAGCCTATAACCAGGGCGTTGCAGGGATAAACGGTAGCTGTGTGAGAGACGACACACCATTTGAACGCTGCGCTGGACACGTCGCGCATGCTGAGGCCCTCCAGGTCAATGATCTTCACTGCAGCACACACAGCATGCGGGAACCGTGAGGGACGCAGCAGCCACACTCTATGCAGTGCTGCAGTGATGAAGGTGGCATTGAGCTCCCAATGGTGGCTTTGACATAACTCCATCAACCATACTGTCGAGGTGGCCATCCCGCTTTCTCTCCACAGTGCTTGATTCACCTTCCCACCCCCACGGCGCTGCCCTTGCCCGCCTAATCTGCCAGTTCACCATGACTTCTGTGCAAGAGAGGCCGTCTGGCCAGCACAATACGACCTGGCGCTTTTCAGCCGGCCATCCACCCCACCCGTCAGCTTCCCACCTGTCTTTCCCTGTGGCAGCGGCCGCGTGTCCACCACCCTGAAGGCGTACTCCATGGTGAAGAACTGGTGGCGCAACAGCTCACGTTCAGTCACACCTGCAGGGCTTCAAGCGACAACAGCCAGGGCTCGGCCACCGCTGGGCCTTGTCCTTGTGGCGGTAGGGCCCAAGGTGGGGCTACGCCAAGGGGAACAGCAACAGCAGGTGCTAATGGCAGCCAGGGTGTAAAGGGCACCCGCATAGCCGCTGCGTGACCTGGAATTGCATCAAGCAGGCATACGAGTCATCAACCAGACACACAGAGGTCAGCAGGCGGGCAAGCAAGGTGTAACACGCACCCAGCGCTCGCAGTGCCTCAAAGGCCGCCCGCCACCGCCCGGTGCACTCCACCTCTAGCACACAGTCGGCGCTGCGGCTCCAGCAGTACAACACCTGCACACAACCATTGGAGGAAGAGAGTTCTCAATGCACTCAGTTGGCGACCACTCAAGGCAGAGTGACAAACGGGCACAGCTGAGGAGATGCGTCTTTTCCACCCTGACACTTGCATCTTGCCTGAACTGCCTACCTTCTCCTCCCAGCCCGCCCCTGCCCACCCTCATTTCTACCTGTGGGTAGTGTTTTTTGATGAGCTCAAACTGCGGCTGCGGCTGGTGGACCAGGTCAGCGACCCCTTGCGCCTCAACCCTGCAGCAACAGCAGCGGCAGCTGCGTACGCTCAGCAGAGGCGATACAACCCACCTGGCATGCAAGAGCAGCAGAGACGTGAGTGCAACAGGTGCCTAACAGCTGGGTAAAACCGGGCAATCAGAAACATACCCAAGCGTTGACTTCCACAACACTGTAAAAAAAGAAATCTACCCCTCCTCCAGTGCAGCCGCCCCAAACCCACTCCAAGAGCCGGGAGCCGCCTGGCGCCCGAAGCACACTGGACACGAGACCAGGCCAGAGCAGACCAGGCAGGTTTATTTAAAGCTCGCTACCCACACACCATTCCACCATGTTGCGCAGGGCCTGGTATGCCTTGTCGCCGCTGCCCAGCCCCACCAGAAAGCGCGCCGCAATGTCGTCAGTCAGGATCACGGGATGCTCCTCAACCAGCCGTCTACAAGGCAAGGTGGGTGAGCAGTTGCCAGGAGGCAGGGGGGGGGCATCTTGCAGAAGGCGATAAATGGGTGGAGTGAAGATATGGTGAAGACGCAAGATTGATACAAAGCAGTATGCAGTTTCTGGATGGAGCAGCTGTGAGGTACTTCTAGTGGGATTTGGACCACCAAGGCGTGGCATGCAAACCACCATGAGCACAGCATCATAAAGTAAACAAAATTCGGTTGCAGGCCAACCAGAGGCGTGACTCACTTGATAGCGGGAGGCAGCTCCACTGCACCGCCATCCAGGGCCATGCGGGTGCTGGGTGCCAGCGACATGGGTGAGGATGAGACAAGGCGGCGGATGGGGGGTGCCCCCGCTGCTGCATACTTGCGCGACTCCTGGACCAAGTCGGCGTGCAGTAGCACAAGCCGCCACCAGCCTGCGGGCTGCGGGACCTGCAACAGGGGAGGGGAGTGGGGCGGCGTAACATAGGTGCGTACTATTAGGTTGCCGACACTTGCGGCGCAGCGGCAACCTGTGCATTGCACAGAGCATGAGGCTGCAGGTGAGAGCTGCTGGTCAACAGCCATGTCACGAGCTGCCTCACTGCAGCAGAACCGGAGAAGAAACCTGCCCCCACTCTTTGTAGCCATGCCCAGCAACTCCAGCGGCTCGCACCTCTGCGGCCTGTGGTGGCGGCGTTGAAGTGCGTCCCTTCACCTGGACCACCACTATAGCGGCTAACGCGGCCAGGCAGCTGAGCAGGAACGACACAGACTGCAGCACACGGATGGCCGGTGCCCCGGAATCCCCCAGCATCTGCAGCCAAGCTGCGAGCAGCGGCACAGCCAGCACTGCGAGAATGGCGGGCACGGTGCCGCTGCCGATATTGCCACTGCCTGCCACTGACGGCTGCGGTAGGACCCTGCTGCTTCGTCGCTGAACTGCAGGGCGATGCATGGCTGTGAACTGCAGAACTACCTCAAGCCGTTCTTTGCCGGCAGGGACGGTTCCTGTTGCCGCAGCCAAGTCCTGCAGGCCGCTGTCATGTGGTGTCGCCACCACACACATGGGGGCGCCTCCCGCTGCCGCTGACTGCCGCAGCTGCTCTTCTCTAATGGTGGCCACAGCAGGGCCCAGGGGAGAGTGCAGCCACACATTTATCACCAGCTTACTGCTGTCCCCACCGCCGCTCTCGGCATTGCTCCCCAGGCCCTTTCCACCGCTGTCGCCATCTGGCTCTGCTGCTGGGATGGGCACATCCAATGGCTGCTGTAGCCGTGGGAAGGGGCAGATGATCTGCTCCCGTCCAGTGTCCGCATACAGCGATGCTGCCGAGGCGCATTGATCCACAGAGGAGGTCAGCACTGATGACGCCGCTTTGCCAAGGCTGAGGCTCCTGTTGCCATCATCGACTGCATCCATGGGTACTGCCACTGTGGCAGTGACCAGTGTCACCACAGGCTTGCTGTCCAGCGGCAAATCCTGGGACAGCCAGTGCACCGCTTGAGCCAGGCGTGCAATGGCCTCCTCGACCGCCCGATGCAGAGCTGTCGCCTCCTGCAGGCAACACAGCGCAACCACAGCCACAGCCGATGTAACAGCAGTTCAGCAATGGGAGGGCGGCAGTGCAGCGAAAGCTTGGGGGTGCCCAAGCAGACGCTGAGCGCACCAAGTGGTTCACCGAGACGCACCAGACAGCAAATCGCAGCAGCATAGTGGGATCACTGGCCATGGAGACTGTTATGGTGCTGCCACGAAATAGCTCCACTGATAAGACCCCAACATGCTCAAACCTTGCCCCAACCAGGTGACTCAATGCCCGTCCGCCTGCAACAACCACTGACCCTGAGCCTGCTGTTGCTGCTGCTGCTGCTGTACTACACCACCCGTGTGCATTGCACAGGGTGATGAAAGGGTCCCAATCAGCACAACACTGCCGTGAAGAACAGGAGCCACATGGGCCAAACGCAAGGGAGAGAAATGGTCTCACCTGCGGCGAGTCTGCCTCCACCACCACGCTGGACACAAAGGGATCCTTGTAGTGGCGATTCATGAAGCCCTTGACGCTGAAGTTGCGGTGTTTCAAACCCTCATAAGGGTAGGCCACTGGAAAGGCAACGGCCTGTCATGGTTTGAGACGAGTGAAGGGAAAAAGGCAACAGACCTTGAGGCAGGCATATGGACAGGGTAAAGGGCGGCTGGCGATGTAGAGGATTGGGGACTGCATACGCCCAATCCAATGCCACTAGGAAGGCGAAAGGTATCACTCAACCCTTGCTAAACCAGCGATCAATGTTCGAAAGCATGCCCGACACAGCCGCCCAGCACAATGCCAGCTGGCCCGCCAGCCACCAGCCAGCCACGAAGCCAGTTGCGCACACTTCCAGCTGTGCACCTAGCCAGCCAGACAGCAAGTCAGGGACCCACCTTCATGAGGCTCCTCCACTCATCATTTGTCTCGGTGCTGCGATGAGGGCGCTGACGGCAGAACAAGATCTGCAGCAGGAGAGCAGGCAGCAGGGTGATGGAGGCGGGTATTGGCAGAAGGCAGGCTGCATGGTGCCACAGCTTGTCTATCAGCAAACATGAGCATGCCCAGGCACAAAACCACAAAATGGCGCAGAGTTATGCACGCCCTGGTGTGTGGCATACGGGCAGCATCACAATCTGCCAGACCCCCCCCGAACACCTTG
>JAAMXP010003117.1:0-22131 GCA_019693395.1 Ettlia oleoabundans | reverse complement strand
CCCCCCCCCCCCCCCGAACACCTTGATGCGCCGCTCATCACACTCAAGGCCCGCAACCTGACTTAGCGCAACGGAGAACGTCTGCAGCAGACCAACAGATAGTGATGAGCGATTGCTGAGATTGATCCGGCCATTTTCAAGCCAACATTTCCACCCAGCACATCGCCAGCAGCTCTACATGCAGGCATGTCATGCGCTTGATCCTAGCAGGGTTCACCAGAAGCTGATCCTCTTCCAACTCTGCTCCCAGCTCCTCGCCCCCATTGGCTCTAGGCGGGTGTGCGTCCTCAGCGGCAGCCGCGGCTGCACCGCTTCCCAGGGTTCCACTTTCTTCCCCGTGCACGCCGTGCGCCAGCTTATGCAGCAGTGCCAGCGGCCTGGCTGCCGCACGTCGTGGCGTGCGGTCGCCACCTTTGAGCGACACCTGCTGCAGCAGAGATACTCCTGGGGGCTGGCTGTCTGCGCTGGCGTCGCTGGCTGTCACCAGCTCCAGGGTGTCCGGCGACAGGAGGAAGAGGAAGGGTCGCTTGTCTGCCGCGGGTGGTGCGTGTGGCTGGTGCCTATCCAGGTACTCCTCCTTACGGTAAGACACCAGGCGCACCATGCTGGTGCGGATAGGAGGCATGACTCAGGAACGGAGCTGTGGCAAGTTGGCGATAGAAGCACGGCGGCAGCGGGCGGCAGGCCGGGTAAGGAGGCGTGACGGCCGGACCCCTGGTGTGCGGCCTCTGGTATCACCGAGCGAGACAAAAGAATAAGGGTGTACGAGCGAGCCTCCGGCAGCGAGTTATTTCAGGGTTCGACTGCTTCGCCACCAAAGCTTCGCTGCCTTCTGTTGCAGCATGACACACAACTTCACGGCAGCGCCGCTGTAACGGGAGGCTTCTCAATCACTCGTCTATTAGGCCTGTGGCGGACTGACGTGGCAGCGGCGCCAGGGGCGGCCGTCGGTCCTACTCCAACAGAAGCGGTATGCCTTGACAAACATCCTTATATGGTGATAACACCACAGGCATCTCGTCACAACACTCCTGATGTCAGCCAGTTATCACCAAGCATCGAGATAAAGGCCTGAGCCCGATGCATTATAATCAAAGGGACAAGGTGTGCACCAGTGACACGACTGGCGCCGCCAGTGGTACTATCGTCAACACCGTCCTCAGCCACTGCCGCAATTGGCACAAAACTGTATTATTTGCTGTAAGATGCGCACTTGATTACACGCAAGATAAGCCGTTCGATGTGAAACTGTTGTGCAACGACTGCTGCGCAAAACATGCATGTCATCCAAACCGGCTGGCTGGCGGCAGCGGCACGGACTGGCCGCGCCCATTGTGAGGGGCCGATTGAACTAGCGACAATAACTCACATGCATCCAGTGAAGGTTGGCCATCATGCGTATTACGATAGATAGCCTTGATGCCGCCCGCGCTCACGATGTGGCCAGCACAGCAGGAAGCTCACCTAATGTTCTCGTCTCCCTCCTACACATGTGAGCGTGCCGATTAATTTAATTGTCCTGCGTTATCTTGCACAATCGCCGGCTCATTGTCTGACTTTTTGCGAGTCGAACCGACGTCCTTGGCGCCCTTGTGGTTTCCCGCCAGCTGGCTAGCAAATACCACAGTTGAGAGCGTACCAATTAGGCAGACTATATCACGGCGTGGTGCAGGCGGTTTGCAAGCCTACTAACTTGACCGCCCACCTGCCGCCCCACTTGCTGCTGCACCTTGACTGCGGTCCTCCCACGGCCTGTTTGCGCTTCCCACCCAGCCACCACTACTCCTGCCACATCATAGACCCGAAGCCTCAGTTGGTGGCAGCCAATGCTGCTGTTTGTGGTAGTAGTGCTGCTGGCAGGCCACCTGTCGCCACTGTTGGAGGCGGCTTCACCCCAGCTTCGCTTCCGAGAGGACCTGACATTCACAATAGCACAGTTCACAGATTTGCATTTTTCCAACGACCTAGACCGAGATGAGCGCAGCAATCAGGTAAGCCGCCTACGCAAGCGATGTCGGGCTGGCTGGCTTGAAGGTTTACATCATAGCGTCTGAGAATTTGGGGGTGCAGTTCCATGCTGACCCCCTCCGCCGTCCGCCCGCTCTCTTTTCACCGCAGGTTCAGGCCGCTGTGCTAGAGACCGAGCAGCCCGATTTTGTAGCTTTCAGTGGTGACCAGGTGTCAGGATTTGCGTGGGATGGCAGCTCGGGCTGGTTTGAGGCCAGCTGGCAGCAGCTCATTGAGCCAGTGCAAGCCGCCGGGGTTCCCTACGCCAGCATACTGGGTGAGGCAGCAGCGTGGTTGCGGATCTTTTCAGTGTTCACTGCACCAGCGACTGCTTGCAGCCGCAGCGCTGTTAACTGCCTTGCCACGCGCCGCACTCGTCATTATGCTGGCAGCTATTCTTAGCAGCTGGGCATGCCTGTGCAGCAGCTGACAGCAAAGCTCTGTTCCTGTCTCATGCCTTGCAGGCAACCATGACGGAGAAGCCGACCTCAGCAGGCGGGAAGCAATCGCGCTTGACATCCAGACGGGCGGCAACATGTCTCTGACGCAACTGGGCCCTAGGTGGGAGAAAGGATTGGCAAAGTCTCAAGTCTTTGCCAATCTGATTGCCTAATTGCAAGGTCAGCAATAGCAGTGCTTGTTGCTCCCAGGCCTTTCAAGCAATCTAGTGCATCTGCTGTGGTGCAGATACTTGGAGGGTGCTGGCAACTACTGGCTCGACATTTATGACCCAACTGGAAGGGAAGTGGCAGCCCGCATTTGGATGCTGGACTCTGGCAACAGAGGCTGTGATCACCTGCCTGATGGATGGTGAGTTTACATGTAAGGCACACGTGTGTGACACTACAGTGCCTGGCAGCTCGTAACCTCTACCAATGCTCCGCTTTTTATCATCTTTGTCGTGCAATTGTTGTTCTGGCTGCAGGGGCTGTGTGCCTTCCAACGTGGTCGCCTGGGTGGAGGAGCGGGCAGCCCAGTTGCCTCCTGTGCCGTCCCTGGCATTCATCCACATCCCAGTACCGCAGGTTTGACAACTGCTGTTTGATTTACATGCGGCATCATACGGCTGCTTGAAGCTCGTTGATGATGGGAGATTTTAGCCAATTAAGCTGTTCTTAGGTTTGAGCTGTTCAAGGCCTCAACCTCCTTTATGGCCATGTGGTTCTTCACAACTCTGTTGCAGTTCATGGAGCTTTGGAACAGCGGCGTCACCAAGGGTACCAAAAGCCGCAGCGTGGCATGCCCCCTGGCTGACAGTGGCACCTTTGAGGCCTTCAGGTGTGTTGAGGTGCACCAATGGCAGCACCGTTGGCATAATGCCATCACGTACCAGACCTAGTGACACAAGCACCATGGCTGTGTGTTCATATCACTTTGTTGCATGCAAACGCATGCAGGAGATTGGGCATCAACGCTATCTACAGCGGGCATGATCACAGCAACGACTTCATCGGCACTCTGGCCGGTGTGAGGCTGGCATACGGGTAAGCATGCAACTGATAGAAACGGCAGTGAGGTTCATGGCTGACTGCCATGTGCAGATTAGCATGTTGTTTGTTTGGCTGCCTTTTTGCCCTGAGCTTCCCTTTGACCCATTGGTGCTGTGGGCCCGCTTGTCCATTGTGCAGCCGCAAGACTGGGTATGGTAGCGGCGGGCCACGAGGTGCCAAGGGTGCTCGCATCATTCAGCTGCGGCAGGGAGAAGACACCATGCTGAGCGCCACTTGGATACGCACTGAAGGCGGTGTCAAGGAGGAGCAGCAGCAAGTCTTGCTGCCGGCAGACAAACCAAAGCAGATGCGGTGCTCATCAGGTGTGAAGGGCACGCAACATCAACCTCCACTGTGCTGCTGGTCTTTGCCATCTGCTGTACAGTAAGCCTTTTCATTGTGGCAGCATCGATATGCTCCTGAATAAATGAAGAAGTCAGTGCTCTTTCTGCCTACCCGCCATGGCTGCTTGCGTTGCCTGCAGATTTCTGGCTGCTCCAGCGACTAAGAGACAGGTCTTTTGTTGCCTTCCTGGTCTCCTCTGCTGCCGCCGCATCTGCGCTGATTGCGGCCACTGCAACCGTCACCGTATTAGTCATGCGGAGGCAGCAGCGCCGGGCCTGGACGCGCGGCGGCAAGGCAGGCGAGGCCAGCAAGGGCAGCGCAGAGGAGCGCACCTGGCTGCAGTCGGCATGACACACAACTTCAAAACAATAATGCGGCAGTCCTTGATTGAACATGTACTAGGACCTCATTGAAGACGCCATTATCATCGCACCCATCTCTCTGACAGTAAAAACTTTTCAATAATGGCCAGTTGCTTATGCTGACGCACAAGTATGTACTAAGGCATCCTGCTGCAGCTGACCCAGCCATTCTTTAACCCATTGAACGTCATTCACCCCCCCTTGAACTTCAACCTCATCCCTTTTATACATGCATCGCTCGAGTCCTTCAGCCCACATTCACTTCATTCATTGCTTCCCTTTGCCTCCTCGGCATCCTCTGCCCCCCTCCAACTTTGGTTTGCAAGGATGCCTCCGCCCACGATGCCCTTCATTGTTGACTTCTAACAATCGATCATGCAGTACATGTAAGCGACAAACAATGTGAAAACGCTAGAAAAACCTAGCTGGCCGGGTGCCATGAGAACTTGAAGTTGAAATTGTCATGAGAGTAGAACTGAGAGGTTAAGCATGGAGCAGTTGAGCAGATTGAATCGGCAGCAGACAGCACGTTGAAACAGAACGCAGGAATCAGGCACAAAAAATGACGTACACAAACTGCTAGACCGTGCCGGGCAGTTGCAGCTTCACTCATTACATCAATACTAACATTCTGGCATGGCGCATATTTGCAACAGGAACAGGACGCCAAATACACTGGCACCGTGGCAGCTCATGCACCCATTGCGTGACAGACAGTAAACATGGATGGCATGCTGTGCAGCCCTGGTCACTTGTCACCCCGCTTCAAGCTGCGCAGCGTGCCCACCGGGTCGTCACGTGCGTCTGGCGCGCTGCCGCCAAACAAGCCGCCGCTCCTTGGCTGCACAGTGGGAGCCGGGGCAGAGACAAACAATGGCGTGGCGTGCAGCATCATAAGCCATTGCTGGCAATGGTCAAAACATTGCAAGACACTTCTAAATGCCAAGCACAGCCCTGTTTTCTAAATTTATTAGCACCCTGTGGAGTCAACACCTATCGATTCGCTGCCGGCAAACTTTAAGCTGATGCCAGCAGCATGTTTTTTCAGACAACTGCTGGAACCGAAGCACCACTTATCTGCCAGCCCAGAACCTCAGGCCCTTCAAACACAACCAGCAGCCAACAAAGCAGCATCCAGCTACGCGGCAGCCTCTACCCACCTCCAGCTCCACCTCCATATCCTCAAGGAAGGGTGGCGGCCCCATGCGGTTGCCCTCCCAGTTGGGAACCGCAGGGGCGTTAGGCGGCATGAGGTCAAGCGCGTTGTTGGGGTCTGCTGGCTGGAAGAACCCGGTGAGCCTGCAGATACGTGGGCACATAGGGACGAATGAGGCAGACAAGGAGGGCAAGATGGGGAGCCAGAGCGGAGGCAGGGGCCCTGTTGGGGTGAATGGAGGTCCCGGTCGACGGGGCACCTACTTCAACCAGGCTCACCGTGGCTAAATCGCAAGTTGAAGATTTGATTGCAGCTACAGCGGCAATCACTTCCTTCGCCATGTGCAATATCGGCCCCCTTGTAAATGCAATGAACCTGCTTTTCATAACATGCATAATCCCCCCCACCCCCCCAACATTGTTGGCCTGCCCGCCTCCCTGCCTGGCGCACCTGCCTCCCCGCAAGTCTTTAATGCTGCGTTGAAGCTCCCGGACAGGCACGCCGCCAATCTCTTCGACAGTAACTGTGGTGAGGTCAGAAATGTTGCCCACCAGTACCTTGTTCACCTGCACATGGCAAAAGGCGGGGCCACATGTGCACTTTGCCTCGCACTCTAGTCGGTATACAAACACGCACCATGCTCAGTCCCTCAAACACCAATCACACTTCCCCTCTCTGTCATGGCAAGTGCAGTCATCGCAAGTGCCATCAGTAACAGTCCCTCTCAACAGTTTCAAATACTTTGTTAACCACCCCAACGATTTTGCTTGCACTAGCAGCTTGAAAGTTGCTGTAGCCACACTAATCACAATGTCTGGCCCTTCACCTACTACCACTGCGATGGTTGACCGCACCTTGCCCTCAGCATCCACGAACTCATTGTACATTTCCCCCTGGGTGTCCACAACGTACAGGCCCAGCCGGGGGTCCTCTGTATCGTAGTAGATGTTGCCTGCCCTGTCAAACATAAACACCCGCCCCGCATCGTCCTGCCCAGTAGAAGTGGTGGAGGTGGTAAGTGTAGGTGAAGGCAGGAGAGGAATGGGGCAGCAAATGAATGGAGGAAAGGGACATCAAGAGGCGGGCATGCAACATCAACAGCAGCAGCAACTCGGCCAGGTTGCTGATGCTCAAGGCAGGCAGAACACTTGACACTGCAGGTGCACTGTCATCCCCGCCCCAATGCCTAGCAAGCAGGCGACTCAGGCGCTCACCGTGGTGGCTGCTACCAGATTGCCTCCCTTGGTTTTCAGCAGCGCTACGTTCCGCTCCTTGTCAACCGCCGCCAAAGGCATGCTGCCCCTCAGGGCAAACCACCAGCCCGCAGTGCCGCCAAGCATGATGCCAAACAGGGTGCGCCGCGACATCTTGAGGTCGTTCTCCTGCAGAGGTTCCAAGGTACAAAGAACAAATCTTCAGCGCAACACAGCGCCCGACGACGCCAAAATTACCTACGTGCTTGCAAGCATGGAATCAAACACTTTGATTGTGTACTGCTCATGCTTCACTCCATCCATTCATGCAGCGCTGCTCACAACTACGGGCTCTGCTTCTGGGGGTGGCGGCGGTGGTGGCGGCGGAGGGGGCGGCGGCACCCGCATGGGTGGCGCTGCAGGAACATTCCGCGCTAGCTCCCTCTCACGGTCGGTCTGATAGTTGCTCCTGCACAGCAGAACGGTCCGATCATCAACTGTGCCTCTACAGGGCCTGTTTTGGGCGGAAGAGCAGAGTGGTACCCACCTAATGCGCAGCGGCAGGCGTCCCTGGGGTTGCGTAAATTTGGATTTCACATAGGTCGGCGTTGCTGCCGCCGCCCGGCTGCAGGGAGACGACCCATGTCGAGCAAGGCCAGCCCTCGGTGGCTGCATGGCGTTTGTCTACAAAAAGCTCGCGTGTTTTTGAGATTGCGAAGCCCAAATAGGCATCCCTAAACGCATGCATTGCGACTGCCAGCTAGGCACTCGGCGCGAGGATGTGAGAGGCGCAGTTTGCTACCTTAGCACCTTTCGAGCATAAACCCTGCGTCCACCAAGGTGCTTGACTTTTTCAACAGGCCCGGGTTCGGTCAGTTCGTTCTTCCTACGCCCAGAGCTGTGTTTTGTCGTGGCTCGTCACCATGCACGTCGCTGCCCCACTGGCAGCCTGGCAGCCGTCCACTAGGCCTCTGAAGCGGCTCGGAGGCGCCAGGTGGGGAGCCCAGGCACTCGTAAAAGCTGCCGGCGCTGTCGCCGCTCAACTTCCACCCACGCCAGCCTTGCTTTTGACCAGTTGGTTGCACTGTGGGCCACCAACCTGCTGCAGATTGAGCCGCCAGTTGGAGACACAAGCTGTTGCCAAGCCAGCGGCCCCTGCGAGGTGGTCCGAGCCGGGGCCCCCACTGCAACAGCCGCCGAACAACAACGGCAACGGCAGTGGCGCCCTGGTCAAGCCCAGGCCCTCGTCAACGGTCCGTCTCGCTTTCTTGGATGAGGAGGGAAAGGTCATTCACCCTATGCCGGCTGATTATGGCTTCCGCTCGGGCTCCGGGCGCTTGTACCAACAGGTGCATCGATGCCGTATGGCTGATGGATACATGACTGACACTTGGCCGCTCCTGCACCCGCACCCACTTGCCTTGCCCGTAAGGCTCCCACATCGCACCGCAGATCCCCCAAAATTGCTCAACCAGCCGATCATTCGACTGTTTGTTCCCGTTTCTGCCTGCCAGGACTACGGCACGATCCCAAAGAACGTTTGGGAGTTGAGCGTGGACAACTTCAAGCGCGAGCTTCGCGCCCTGCGCCGCGCTGTGCGGTTCAACGAACTGGCAGCGGTGAAGGATGATACAGCAGCTGCTGAGCAACGTGGCGGGAGCAGACCCAACCTTCTGTGCCGTGTGGGCTTCGGGGCAGGAAATGCCGTGCGCAGGTGGGCTGTCTGGCCCGCACTGGCCAGTTCCACATAGCCCGAACTTGCTGAACCTGGAAACAACCTGGTGAAACACAGTCCCCTGGCCTCCTTCGTACCTCTTGGCGTGAATTTGTGCCGCGTCACCCAATGTGGCATCATCGTGGCCCCGCAACTGGCCACTTGCAGGGTCTTCAGCTTGCCTGGCTGTGTGCTGTTGTGCTGTCTGCCTACCCGGGTTATTCCAACATCGGCCCCCTGGTACCTGCAGTGTGCTTGCACGTCTGGATGTGTGGCTAGAGAGGCGCAGCCTGCTTAGCGAGCTCACAGAGTTGCCTCAGACGGAGATGGAGGGGCAGCTGACAGAAGAGCAGCGCGAGGTTGTCCGGCTGCTGCCTAGCGCTTTTGTGCTATGCATATCTTGTGCTTCGCTGCATGTGTGGCGGTGTCCTGCAATGGGCAGTGTGGTGTGCTGCAAGTCTGCAAATATTTGCGCCCGTTCAAACTTACTTCTTGCCGGCTGATATTCATGGCTGCTGAGCATGGGCTGGGTTTCTCTCATTGACCTGACTTGCTGGAAAGTGAAGCTGCTGCTTCCACATGGGCGCAGGTGTTAGCCAAGCTGCGGCGCCTGACCCTGAACGACAAGAAGGTGACAGCACGAGAAGCAGCACGGGTAGCAGCAGGCGGTGGGCCAGCCGTTCCACCATCGCTGCCCATCCGTGCTGCTTACTCCTCGCTGTGCTGGGTTCTGGATGTGGTGTATGCGGGGCGCCCTATCCAGAGGTTCTGGTTCTTGGAGACCGTGGCACGCATGCCATACTTTGTCTACATTTCCATGGTGGGTGAAAAACGCTGTGAATCACGGGGCTTAAGAGTGTGCCTGCAGGTCAGAGGGTTGAAACCCTGCTGGCGGGCCTAGGAGGCTGTATTGCGCCAGGATGTTTAGTTGGTGCATGGCACGGCAGCGGCCCGTGTAACCACTGTCCATGCGTCTAGGCGATGCATTCTTTCGAAATATATTGTAAAGTATCGCTGAAGTTCACCGTTGGCTGCCCCTTTCCCGCAGCTGCACCTGTACGAGAGCCTGGGCTGGTGGCGGGCAGGGGCAGAGTTGCGCAAGGTGGGCTGCTTCAACCTGCGTCCCTCAAGTTCAGGCCTTGCTTATCGCTGCACATTTTTCTCATTCAACTGCTGAATCAATTGGTCCCCCCGCCTCCCCCCCCTATAGCATAAGCTTGCGTCCCCTTCCCCTTCCCCGTCCTCCCCCGTACCCTGCTAGGTGCATTTTGCGGAGGAGTGGAACGAGCTGCACCACCTGCAGATTATGGAGGCCTTAGGCGGTGACCAGCGCTGGGTGGATCGCTTCTTTGCTGAGCATGCAGCGGTGGCCTACTACTGGGCACTGGTGGTTATTTACCTCATCTCCCCCACAGCTAGCTACCAGTTCATGGAAATGATCGAGGTTGGTGGAACCTGAAACACTTTCACGTCCCTCACCTTTCGCTGTGAAGCTCTCCTATGCCCGGAAAGTTTTGCCTCTGCTTCTCCCATGCTGAGATTGCCAGAAGAATGGGCTGCATGGGCGTGCTGTGCAAGGTCTGCTGAAATGCCCGGCCTCTTGCCTCGTAGCATGCGCCAAGCTTTGCTGGCCTGCTGTCCTGGTCTCATGCAGCCCTCATGTCATGCACCTGCCTGCCGTGCGACCCCCTGCCTCATGTCTTCTACTGCTGCATGTGCACAATTCTTTCGTGCTGGCAAACCTCCTCATGTTGTGTGTCATCCAACCCTCGCAATCATGATCAAACTGCTCCTTTCCCGAGCTTGTTCTCAGGTCTACAACCAAACCCCCTTTCGTAAACAACCAATCCCCTGCATGCTGACCATGCCCAGCTTCTTCTACTTCCCACATGAACACCCGCAGGGCCACGCTGCCGACACATACGAGGAGTTTGCGGAGCAGAACTGCGAGCTGCTGCAGAGCATTCCGCCGCCCTTGGTGGCCCTCAATTACTACAAAAGCGGTGACCTCTACCTGTTCGACCAGTTCCAGACTAGCTGGAAGGCGGCGGGCGAGCAGCGTCGCCCACCCTGCAAGTGAGCGCTATGGCCTGGCGTGCATAGCAGAGACCGTGCCCTGCCCCCAGCACGAGGCTGGCTCCTGCACTTTGGTATCAATCCATGGCGCCGACTCGAATGTCCTGCATGAGTGGTTACATGCTTAGTCTGGCGCCTGCTCCGCCTTTACCACTGTAGTGTGGACAGCAGCGAAACAGCAGCCAGCCCACCGCTGCTGCTTTATGCCTCTTTTGTACCAACAGTCTATTCTGTGTTTGTACTTGTACCAACAGCCGCACTGAGTCGACCCTCCCCTTAGCCAAATCTTGTGCAGCAACCTGTATGACGTGTTTATCAACATTCGGGACGATGAGATGGAGCATGTGAAAACAATGGCGGCCTGCCAGGTGGGGGCTGGAAGTTGGGTATGGGTCACAGGGCTGTCGGGCGCTGGCTGGAATCCGTCAGGGAGATTTGCTGTGAGGCTCACTGCCCTCTTTGTACTTGCAACATTGGCCGCGAAGCTGGCGGTGCTGGCAACATTTGGACATTCTGCAAAGATGTCAATGCTTTTCAGGTCGCTGCCTGTGTGCCCTGCAGGATGGGAGCATCGCGCTGGATTTGGAGGTAGGAAGCGCCCAGTCCCTGCCACGTCGCTAGCCCGCTTTTGTCGACTCTTGGCAGGAATGGCTTCCGTGATGGCCTGCATTCCGAGAGCATGCTGCTGCGGGTTGCTAACTTGCTGCTATCGTGCTCCCTGTGCAAGTTAGGGCGGTGTGACGTATATGCTGGCTGTGTTTTGGCTTCGCTGCAGAATGCCGAGGCGTTGGCGGAGCTGGCCCGCAAGGAGAACATTGCCAACCTGGCGTCGTGGGATGATGAATTGGACAGCAACACCACTAACAAGCAGCTGCGCTAAGCAGCTGGCGTGCCTGCCCTTCCAGAGCAGTGTTTGCGGGGCCAGTTGATGCCTGGCAAATCGGCCAACCAAGATTTCATGCGACACTGCATAGCCCATGCCATGATCTCTTACGTATGGGTATAGATAGATATTGAATGCTTGTGCTTGACGCTCTTTGCCCACTCATTCTTTTGCTGAGCAAACTTTGTGGTCATTGCTTGATTGATGCCTGGCCACCAGACAGCGTGAGCTGCGGTTAGACTGCAACAGTGGCCGCACTTCTCCTCATGCTCGATGCTTTGCAATGAACCTGTCCCTTCAAATTTTTACAAACATATATTGTACTCCTCTCTTTGCTTCTCCACAGTTCTTTTTGGGTGCTGAAGTTGTGTATTTTCCCTGCTGTTTCTTAGCCACTGCCTCCATCATCTCGTAATCTGCTGCTGTGCTGGGGCTGCTGTGCTGGAGATTATGAGTTGCAAAGAAATCCCATGTAATTGGTGCACTTTGACAATGATGCAGTTAGGTTACGTGTTGAGGGACAATTGCCGATAGGTGAGCCCCAAGTTACATTGAGGGGGGATTTGCAGCAGAACCACCATACGCCGCTGCAGCAGCAACCCTCAGGGGAAAGAGCTTCACCACTGGCGTGCTTAACATGTTTTCTAAGATGTCTCCCGACCATGCTGCAGCATCATCGCGCGGGGTTCGTTACAAGAAGAGGCCCCTGACGTACAAACCAAGCACTGCAGACGTGGCGCCAGCATAGCATGCTTAGCAGGGGCAGTTGTCTTCAGAGCGGAGCTTCCAGCCTTTTTCAATTGTTGTTTGGTGCTTTCCGTGGCCGCACCTTGGCGATCGTTGCTCGCGTACCGCAGGTAGGAGTTGCGGTTGGCTTGTTATAAGATCTATGGGGTGTCCACCCCCTGCCTGCACCTCCAAGCTGCCGGCGGGGTCGCAACGCACTGGCACCCTGTCTCGGACAGTTCGCACTGTTCGCTCACGCTCCGTTCCTCCGCACGGTTGGTTCACCACCCGGGGTCCCTGCTGCTTTTCGCGTGTACTACCCGCAGCGGCTGCTCTATTAGTGCGGCTAGTGGCATAATGCCGGCCGGCCGCGGCGCCGCCAGGCAAACTGCCGTATTGCTGGCTTCCATGGCACTTCTCGCTGCCATCACCTGTGCGGCGGCGGATGACAGCGACTTGCTCGCAGACATGCTGCCTGCTGGAGAGGGCCCAGATGGCACGAATGTTGAGGACATGGCCTCGCAACAGATGCTGCGAGGCATGCTGGAGGTGGCCCAGGAGATAGTGTTGGGCGAGGAGAGGCCGTCTCTAGTTGCAGCCATGGCCGCTCCCCCCAACCTCACATCAGTCAACGCCTCAGATATACAGGCCAAGGCAAGGGCGGCTGCATGGGGAAGTGAGGCTGCATTGGTAGCAATCCTCCTATGCATCATGTGCTGACCAAAGCTTGCCGCACTGTCACTCAACTGCTGCTGCTTCAGGCTCCCGCTACTTCCCCCCCGCCTGCAGATCTTTGGATCAGCGGTTGCCACCTGGCAGCTGGGTGTGTGGAACGCCCCATCTAATAGAGGGCTTGTACCCAAGAAATTTGACTTTTATGACCGCTATCACTACTACCAGGTGTAGCTGCTGGCACCTTTCATGTCATCGCATACGCTGCCTGTGCATTTGAATCTAGATCAGCAAAGCATTGCGCTGGCCAGGCATACAGCAGGCCCCCATCAATCTGAAACCTGCTTGCACACATGGGAAGTGAACGGCACGTTCAACCTGGGGCTGCTCTGCTTATCTCTGTTGTGCCTCTTCATGGCCTGCAGGTGCCTGTTGACCCCGTGGGCACGGTGAGCCCTTCGCCGTCGCCGCATCAGCAGACAGTGCAGTGCGGTCATAGCAGACAGTTCCTCCCTTGAATCAATTCAAGCAGTGTCATGCCCTGCTGGTTTTGCCAACTGGAGTGCGTTTAAAGGGCAGCTGCGCTTTGTGGCCCCTTGCTTCCTGCCTGCAGCTTGTTATCTTCCATGGCTGCTACCATGATGCCTCTGGCGGCTGGCCGTACGACCCTGTGCGCTGCCCTGAGTGCCTTGGACTGCCAGAAGAAGTGGCTCACACGAAGCAGGTGTGAATGTGCCCACACATTCCACAACACCAAGTGCCATTTTACAGCACTGCCCCTCTTTGTTTTTAGATGTACCAAGTCAGTTGGTCGCCAACCTGTCCTCTGTCTGTCTGCCTGGCTGGCCCTGCAGGCCCTAGCGCACGGCTTCGCTGTGCTTGCTGTGGAGTCGCGGAACCGCAGCCGCAACGGCCGGTGCTTCAGCTCCTCTCCCGATCCAATGGTTAGCGACCAGTGGCAGGCACCGTACGTCATCCAGGTGTGTGGTGGCTGCGGTGTGGTTGGAGGCATGAGGCGACATGCTCGACCATGTGTGCGAGGGAGGGCAATTTCCTGCAGCATGAAGGGAAGCTTTGAGAGCAATCAAACCCTGAGGTGTGCAGTACCCAGAACTTGTGCTATGCTGCCACTGCCTGCAGAACTTCTTGTACATGGAGGGGCTTCAAAACCTGCCCATCTACACGCTGGGCATCTCGGCGGGTGCAGCCTTTGCAACCAAGGTCATCGGGAACTTTTATGCGCAGCACTTTGGGGGCGTGATCAAGCCCAAGGGCATCATCTCAGGTAAGAGAGGACGGTGGGGAGAAGCAGGTATGGGCCATGGGGATGAGGCTGCACATGCATGCCCCTTGAGCCCGGCAAGCAATAGGCAGTGTAGTTGAGGAGTGCTTGTTTGTTGGCCAACATTCAAGCATGCTCGAGGCGGCAGCGTTTGACATCCTGCGGCTGGTGGCAACATGCGCAGAGGTGAATGCGCCTTCGTCATGGAGGTCCTGGTCCTTAGAAGGAAAAGATGGCAAGCTCAAATACCCAGAATTTCCGCCGGTGGCCTTCATAGCAATGGAGGTGCGACGGCAGCGCAGCTTATGTCGATGTGCCAGCAAAGAGCATGTGCTGACAGAGCCTGCATGTCTGCCCTGTTCTCCCTGTTGCTGGAACACTGGGAGCCATTGCCGTAAGTGTGAAATCTGGTGCTGCACTGTATGTCTGTGCAGAGAGACAATGATACAAATCAGGTCATTTATGACAGAATAGCAGACTTGAAGCGCTTCGGCATCCCTGCTGATTATATCATGGTGCGTGCCATTACCGCTGATGCCTAGCTGCCCCCTGCCAGGATTGCTCATGTTGCCTGAAGTGGGATTAGGCCTCTGAGCCCAAAAGCAGGGCCTTTTCTACCTAAGCCTAGTCCTCATTGCGGAGGGAGGGGGCCAACTGGTGTGAAGTTGTGTAATCCTACTGGTGGTGCCGGTGCCTCCGCAGCGTTTGCAACCCTGATTATGCTTCCACCCACGCAAACCCCTGCAGGTCAACAAGCGGCGCATTACCCCGCTATGGTTCTACAAACGCTCCCCGGTCATCACTGCCAAGCAGTCCACTGCGATTGTGGCAGCGATGCAGAAGCTAGGTTTCATCGACGAGATAGGCAACCTGCTTTATGACCCCCGTATTGGAGACCTAGTAAGTTGCAGAGCAGGATGAGGTGGATTCTTACATTGGTCGTTGCCCCAACCGTCCTGCCCTTCTGCCTGACAAATGATGCACGTGCATAAGCCGGCAGCAGCTCCAGTGGAGGCAAACAGGGTGCATGGCTGGGGCGATCAGATTTGTTGATGCTTGTTGATGCAGACGCCCAACAATCCTCTGACCAAGTGGAATGAGAGACTAGTGAAGAAGTTGCCCTGGCTGCACATGAACCCCAACAAGCCACCCATGCTGAGCGTGCTATCTGACCGCAGCACCATCTTTGAGGGTGAGCATAGCATGCAGGCCCTGGGTCTAGAACCTGCCAGCAGACTGCAGAAGACTTGGCACATGCTGGGTGGCATTCTAGGACACTGTTTTGCACGCCACTGCAAAAGAGGAGAAGGGCACCATACTGGGGCGCATGCATCCACCAGTTTTAGCATAAGAAGTAGCAAATTACTACATCGAGCACCACCCAGCCGCCATTTCTGATGCCAAATCTGGCCACCTTGCTCATGCCTTGGCCGTTAACTCTTATTGCTGTACCCACTGAGCTTGCAGAGATGAATGTTGCCTTTGCATACCACGAGGGCATAGCCGACCATCTGGTGCCTTGCATGGTCTGGCTTCTGAGTGGCGGCCAGGCGAATCTTAAGCAGCTTGCCAGACAGCTGTCTGTCACACGGCTGAGGGACCTCACCATGAAACGCATCTACTGGAGCCCCCCGCCACCAACCATGAAACCACCGCCACGGCCGCCCCTGCCACGTTCTCGGCCCAATCCTCGGCCCCTGCCCCGCCCGCCTGTTGGCGCAAAGACACCGGCGCCCCCACCCAAGCCAAGGCCCCAGCTGCCACGCCCTAAACCGCAAGGTAAGCTGGGACACTGCTCTGCCTTTGCCATCTACAGCACACTCAACACGCCTTGATTCCCCATTTCAACTATATTGCGCGCTAGCTGACCGGGCTGACATGCACCTTACGTTGCAGCTAGGAGAGCAGGACGATAACGGCAGAATTAACTGCAGCATAGAAGGCAGTAGCATTCCCAGCAGGGTAGTAGGTCTGGCGACTGCTGCATCACACCTTTCAAACATGAGAGCCAAGAGCTATATTTACTGAGCTCCCTTCCTCTTCCTACATTGTCACCTTGTTTCGTGTCGTGCCTACCAGCTTGGTACATCTCCACCTCGCACCACCAAATGTCGCTAAACATGTGCGTTGTCATTCACCTTTGCTGCCAGATTCTTCCATGGCTACCTCACACGCCTCCACATGGAGGGTGTCTCTGCCGTTATTTACATAATAAAATTTGTTGCTGCTGGCAGTGTCCCATGTGCGCACAACCTCTCAAACTACTTCCCCAATCCCGTCACTCTCTCTTTGTAAGGCATGTGGCCTCACTACCAGATGTGGCTGCGCTTGTTCGTGCGGTGCAAAACCCTAGGGTGCACCATGCCTCCGCAGATACGCATGGGTAGGAAATGTATCTTCCAATTGACGTATGATGTCTCGTCTAAAAATTCAGGAACACAAGTTATCCCTTCACACAGGCATGAGCCTGGTGCCAGGAATGCATGGGGGACGCTGGAGGTGTGTCGAGCGGTATCAAGAGGCTGTTCCTCGCCAGCTATCTCCCTTGGTCCATCCACATGGCATCATGTGGTGCGCAGGAATAGCTGTAATTGGTGAGATATCAGGGACAGCCGGTCCCGTCGGCTCTGACAACTCCCCCTGCACTTCTAGGGCTGAATCGGCCGCGGGACAGATGGGTGTACTGCTGTTGGCCTATGCCCCGCACATGCCGGGCTGAGGCGGCCATATCATTCTTGCAACCCGTCGATTGGTAATCGCCCAGTTTGCATGCCAGCTCCGCGGCTCAAGTTGGCCCACTAGTTAGTGTAGCCCCTGTGGCGGTGTGAGCCCGCTTCGGGTTTCAGGGCAATGTCCAGCATAGCTGTCTCTATTCCAGCGCCCTGCCGGCAGCTGCGAAGCGGGCCTGCAGGGACAAGCCCCAGCTTACCCAACCCGCGGGCCAGCACTGCCACTGCTGTTAGCAGACCTCGACCATCTCGAGGACTAGCTGTGCGATTATCCGCGCAAGATGGTGCGTACATGCTGAATACCCAGGACGCAGTGGTGGCTTGCTCCGCCGTCGACCCGCCAAGGTTGATTGCTGCCGCCAGACCTCTTGACCCCCCTCTTGCCACCCAGGTGCCGCAGGTGCTTCAGAGGCACGACCAAGTCAGGTGCAGCAGCACGAAGCAGAATACAAGAGCCAGTTGGATGCGCTCAAGTCAGCAGCTTTAGAGGCCAACGCCGCTGCACTGCAGCAGGCCACAGCTGCCGCCTCCGCCGCCGTGGGTGGCCCAGAGGGCGGTTCAGTTGCTGACCTGGCAGCCCTGCGAGGCCGGCTGGAGGGCGCCATCACAGCCATGCAGCAGGGACTAGTGGAGCGCGACACGGAGGTCCGCCTGCTGCTGCTTGCTGCCCTAAGTGGGGAGCACATCCTGTACATCGGCCCCCCAGGCACTGCGAAGTCTGAGTTGGGCCGCCGCCTCTCCCGCCTCTGCCACGGCACCTACTTTGAGCGCCTCCTCACCCGCTTCTCGGTGCCTGAGGAGCTGTTTGGGCCGTTGTCCATGCGGGCGCTAGAGGAAGACAAGTATGTGCGGCAGACCAACGGGTGCGCTGGCATATCAGCACTGGTCAGCCCTGTGTTCGGTTTGTACACTAGGCCCAGGGAATGTGTGGGGTGGCCGTTTGTGAGCTTAGTGGGTTTGCAGCATATCAGTTGCTGAAAATCTGTGTCTGTGTAGCTGGCTGGCTGCTGTGGTTGGGTGGTTTTGCAGTGCAACCGGATGGGTAAGAGTTAAGGCTGGTCACACTGAGTCACCGGCTGGGCATGAACAGCATGCTTGTGTGGCAGAATCACGGGGCAGCCTCCCCTTACGTTGCTTTGCAATCATGTGTTCCCCTTTTGTGTTCGCTGCCGCAGCTACCTACCTGAAGCCACGGTTGCATTTGTGGATGAGATCTTCAAGGCAAACTCAGCCATTCTAAACACCCTCCTCACCCTGCTGAACGAGCGGCTGTTTGACAATGGTGCCGTGCGCGTACGAGTCCCTCTGTTGTGTCTGGTGCGTCCCACGCATCTTTTCGTGTCTGTGGTTTGGCGTTGGTTGCATCTTGTCGCAATGAGTCTGACGTGCTTGTCTCGTGCCACCTTCCCACTCCTGTCCTGTCCTCCCTCACCTCGCTCGTTGCTCCCTGGGTGGGCACATCAACCCCACTTGCCACCTTCCCGTTCCTCTTGAGCAGGTGGGTGCGTCCAACGAGCTGCCTGAGAGCGAGGAGCTCGACGCGTTGTACGATCGATTCCTGCTGCGTCGTCGCGTCAGCCAGGTCAGCCCCACGGGCCTGGTGGACATGCTGGCCAGCGGCGGCGGGCGCAAGCAGGTGGGTGGGTGGTGGTGGTGCTGTGTGCGTGATCGGGTGGTGGGCGGGGAGTGAGGGTGAGTTGTTGGGACTTGTTTCCTGGGATGGGCTGGCTATTGGCACAGGTTGCAACTACCCTCTGCCCTGCTGGCTGGCCAGGGTGCATCTATCTTCCTGCTTGGCTAGTGAGATCACCAACTTGCATGAAAACCAAAGCGTTGCGCCTGCATATTTTCACCCCTGCCATTCAAAACACCTCTGCCTGCAGGCCCTTGCATTGCGCTCCCCTGGAGCACAGGAGAGCAGCGACGATGAAGCTGGCGGCGGCTTTGCGGCGTTGCTGTCATCTGACGATTTTCAGCACACGCGGGACCGGGCTCTTGATGCTGTGGAGGTCCCAAACTCAGTGCTGCAGCTCATTGCAGACCTGAGAACATACCTGCAGGTGGGTTTAGGCACGCTTGGTTGAGAGTGTGCTTCATGAGCGTGCCTGTGGCAGCATCTGATGGGTAGCTAGCCGCTCAAGACTGTTCCGTAATGTATCCGCGTGTGTCCGCTATGTCTACTTTCAATTCCCTCACCCTTTTCACCTCCGCTGCCTGCACTTCACAACTGTGCCTGCCCAGCCATGCATCAACTCCTGGCCGTCCAGTCACCTGCCCACTCTTCTCTGCTTTGCTGCAAATACCACATTTCTGCAGGAAAAGTGTGAACCTCCCGTGTACGTGTCTGATCGGCGCTTGGTCAAGGCGGTGGCACTGATGCAGGTGCCTGGCTGCCTGCACCAAGCTGCACCACTGGCTGCTATTGCTGCACGCTGGGATGGGTTTGAGAGGTGTCTGTGGTTGCTTCAATTGCAGTTGTCGCTGCACTGGTGAGGACAATTGGGGGCGCCTGGGACTCCATGCGCTTGCAACACCCACTATTGTTGCTATCAAGGAATCTCCACCATGTTTCATCCTCACTCCCTTCCCCTGGTTCCCTTCCTGTTGCCTTACCCCTTGCAACCCTCCCATTCTCGCCCTCCCTTGGCCTTTTAGGTTGCGGCGTACACCAGCGGGCGGATGCGTGTGTCGGAGTATGACTGCCTCCTGCTGCAGCACATGCTGTGGCAACGGCCCGAGGAGGCAGACCGCATCTACGACTGGCTCCTCAGGTGGGTGACGTTGACTGATGGTTGAAAGCTGAGGGCTGAAATGTTGCTCTGATGGTGTCTGGGTGTGGATGGGGCGTTGGCCAGCCGCCTATACGTGGTTCCTTCGCAATCCTCCAGACTCAATGCAGAGCCCAACTTCTGTCCGCCTGCCCTTTGCAGTAATCTGGCTTCCGACGACGGTATGCGCCAGTCGCAGTATGTGCTGTCTGGCCTGTTTGCAAGTGCCTGCCAAGCGCTCGACAAGCCGGCTCAGCTGGTAGAGGTTACAGGACAGGTGGCTGACCTGCGAGAGTCGCTTGTCAAGAAGCTGACAGGTGGGTAAAGCGGGCACAGCAGCAGTGGGCGAATTTGTGTAGCCAGCCAAAGATCAAGTTGGCTACGCGTATACATCTTCAACAGCAGAGGCTCAAACTCGATAAGGGCTAAGATTGCCGTGTGCAAGTGCAGCATCCCCATCAAGGCAGCGGGGGGAACAGCACAAGAGCCCCATTCCCTCGAGTTGTCGATGTCACAGTCAGACATGTGGAACAACCACCCGAGCATCGCCTGGCCTATCCTGCTGCTACTTTTCATAATCACTCGCCCGCCCTTGCTCTGCTGGTGCTGCCACGCTGGGTTGCAGATGTGTATGCCACAATGAACAACGGCTTCCCTGCAGTAATGGGCAACTTGTGGCTGGGCAGCGATGAAGCGCAGGTAAGCCAACAAGGGGCGTCAATTCATGAATTCAATCACTCTGTTTTCTGTGATGAATGGCAGGCAACACTGCGGCAGTGTGTGGCAGTCAGGCATGCAGCGGGCATTGGCAGCATGATGACTTACACAGCATGGCATTTACGTGCAGCTGCTGCTTTCTTGCCCGTCCTCTTCCTGCCGTTAAACACAAGAGTGTGCCTTTGAACAGAAGAGCGGAGATGAGCAGTATGAGTTTCAATTACCAAACAACCTACTCCAAGCTTGCGCCGCTAGCTTTGTGCAGGCTGTGTCCTCCGCGCTGCTGCCAAAGCTGGAGAAGGCACGAAGAGCTGTAGAGGCGCTGCTCTTTGAGGTTGTGACACTGGAGGTGGGTGGATGGGGCTTCAACCGTTGCTGTTGCTGCCGGTGGCTGCTGCCTACTCTGTGCCATTCGTTGTTTCTGGCTGTTACCGGAGCTGGTTTAGCTGCTGCTTGCATTGTCTGGTTCGTGTACGTGAGTAAAAGGAGAGGGGCATACCCCTGCGAAAGGACGACAAGGGCAGCGCCAGCTTACCTGCAACATAAGCTGCGTAAGCAGGCAGGCAGGAGTGCATTGGACTGAATCCAATGCACTGCTGTACTCTGCATGGTGGTGCCTTGGATCAACCGAGTCCCACCAGCATGGCAGGTGTCTGTTTGGTACAACACTAGACAAAATAAAGTTTTGTGTCGTAATGTTTAGCTGTGACACACCATTTTTCGCGAAAGCATGGTGCCTGCTGCCTGCAGCGCAGCCCTGCCATCTGCAGCCCTCCTTCTGGCACCACCACTGCCCACTGATCAGTGGCCATGCTGCCTCCGCTGCTGGCCCTGTTGTTGCTGCCGCCACCACCGCGTTTTGCAGGTGGCGCTGCAGAACACCGCCACAGCGCTGGAGCTGGCGCAGCTGCTGCCTCAGCGCTGGCAGGCCTTCCTAAAGAACTGACCTCCGCGCCCTCGCTTTCCTCCCGCTCTACCTTACACCTTAAGGTAGAGCGTGCGTGCTGGAAATGTATCCGCCCAATCGTATTTTCGTTTGTGGTTGATGCAGTTCCTTCCACCATCTGTGTGCACCTTGCACACAGCGTTGCTGACTCTTGCTGCCGCACCTACCTCACCACGGTTTCCCTGTTGCCGGCCTTGCTGCCTGGCCCTCCCTCTCCTGGCCGCGTGTGTGTAGGTGCTGCTGCACAACAAAGCGGAATCTGTGCTCCTAGCAGAAATCATGCCGGCCCATTGGGCCGACTACCTACGAAACGCACCGCCGCAGCAGCTGCGGCCCTATTCCCGGTCTGCCACCCGCTGAACCTGGGGTGCAGAGCCTGGTTCTCCCAATTAAGACGCTCCTATCTCCATTCCTTTCTTTTCACCTTTTTTACACCCATGATGGTTAAGAGCTGCGTTTGCTCCTGCCTCTTGCTTCCTACGGCTTGGTTGTTGCGACTGTTCCCGCATCTTGCTGCCCCTCCCGCCGCATTGCCTCCCCAAGTGCTGCTTTGCCTTGAGAGCAGCGGGCCCCCCTATTGGCATTGCCTTGCCGCCTGCATGCCAGCAGGTGGCGGTGCTGCGTGGCACGCAAGGCGCGCTTCTTGCCGAGGCCATGCCCCAAAATTGGAGCGACTTCATCCGCAAGGCCCCAATTGACACGGTGCGTCCGCTGGGCACACGGATGGTGCAGCCGCTACAGCCACAACGGTTCACAAGTGGTACTTCAACTGCCATATATTACCCGCCGCAGCCCTCACAGCCGCAGCCTGGCCAGCAGTGGGACGCAGAGGCTAGCTTGCGCCTCTGACCTTGGCTGTATTCCCTGTTGTCTGTTTGCCTGTCCTCCTCACTCGCATTGCTTCTCATTGTTAAGACACAACTTATCAATCTTTTTTACATTCTAAGACCCTTGCTGTAACATTGTTGCTTATATCATCGAGCGGGAGGCAAAAGGTTCTGTGCATGTGACAATATGTGCGAATGTTTGGTTGACCTTGAAAGGATGTGAGCGCGCACTTGTGTG
>JAAMXP010003116.1:867-21845 GCA_019693395.1 Ettlia oleoabundans | reverse complement strand
GGGGAGGGGGGGGGGATGATGCAGCGTTTAGTTCCAGCATGTGGCCCTTCCAGCTGTTGATTGTCTGTCCCTGCCATGTTGCTGCTTCTTGGCTGGCTTGCTGCCTTCTCAAGCTACCTGACTATGCTGCCCTGCCCGTCTGCCCTCACCTCACCACCGCCAATCTTTGCCTGCTCTGCCTTGCTTGTTTTCCCGCCTGCAGGATGGCCAGTTCCTTAACGGCCATGACCTCTTCCTCAAGCGTGTGGGTGCGGCTTACCACGCATTTATCGACGAGTGGGAGAAGGCGTGCAGGTGCGCTCATGCAGTGCTGCATTATGAAACAGGCGTTGGGGTTGGTTTGGAGTGCATGCATTTGCTGCTGCTCAGCCATCAACGCAAGTGCGGTGTACAGCGATGAGTGGGTTGTGCCAACAGTGGAGATGTGCAGCTCCGGTGTTCATTGCTGCCGTCCGTCCCAGTCTCGGCGTCTGCTTGAAACCCCCTTTCTTATGTTGCCTGTACCCCTCTCATCGCCCCTGCAGGAACAAGTGCATGGAGGACCTGCAGAGCACCACCCGCTACGTCACCTGGAGCCTGCACACTAAGAGCCGTTCCTCCCTCAAGGCCATGCTCAGCAAGGTCACAGCGCCAGGTGGCAGCAGCGGGGCACAGGGCGGCAAGGGCCAGGGCGGCGCCAGCGGGGCGGGGGAATCCAGCAGCGGCGCCACAGCTGACTTCCTTGAGAACACGCTGTGGAATCGCACATTGGGGGCCATGAGCGAGGAAATTGTGGCGGCGCTGGTGTGCCAGATTTTCGAGGGTGAGTGGAGGAGGGGGAGGCTCAAGCCGGGCAAACACAGGCCCGAGGGCTTGGTCAGTGGGGAGAAGGAGGCGGAGCAGTCGCACGGTTGAATTCAGTCAAAGTTGTTTTACGGCTGTTGCAGCCATTTGCAACTGGTTTGTCTGCCAGCAAAGCTGTTCGCTTGCCTCATTCGTAACAATGTTGTGTAAGCCAGCACACCTCAGCTGTCTGGCATTCTGCTTCACGACTCCTATACCACCGTCCCGTATCCCTGCGCAGGCATCCGTGACCACTTTGTTCAGAGCGTGGAGCTGAAGTTCAACTGCTTCTTCCTCATGCCCATCATCGACACCTTCCCCACCCGCCTGCGTGAGGAGCTGGAGAGCGCGTATGACGAGGACCTGGACGAGGTGTGTGTGTTGGTGTGAGTGAGTGGGTGGATTGATGGATAATGGGTGGCTGGAGTGTGTTGCATTGGGGTGTTCTGCACTGGTCAGGCCATTGTTGTGGATTGGGGCAGCTCCAAGTAGTTGGGATGGTAGTTGACCTGCAATAGGCGTTGGGAAGCCATGGGAAGCCCACAATACCTGTTGGTGTGCAAAATCCCAATGTCTTGTTCTGATTGGCCTTACGTCCTTGGCAGGTGTTTGACGTAGCGGCAGTGCGTGCGGCACTTGAGCAGCGGCTGAAGAGCCTAGAGCTGGAGCTGCATCAGGTGGGGGCTGCAGGGAGAGTCATGCAACACGTAGCATATCAAGCTGTTAATACATACACATCCACCATGTGCTTAATACTCTTCTTTCGTAGCGCAGCCTTACATTGCAAGTCAAAACAGCCTCTCATCATTCGCGTGCCTGCTGTGTTGCAGGTGGAGCGGCTGCAGCGCAAGTTTGCCATGATCCATTCCACGCTGGCGCAGCAACAGAGCCACGGCTCCAAAGCTGAGCCCGATACGCCCAAGCTGCGGCAGAGCGAGGAGAACCCGCTCAACATGAGCATGCGCAGCAGCCTGCCAGGGGCAGCAGTAGGAGCAGCCAACCTCAAGGTGGGTGGGGGCTGCCTTGGGGCTGGTAGGATTGGACTGGTGGGAGGACAGAGGCATTGCTAGGGTGGCAGCTATTTTGCAAGCCTCAAGGCAGCTCCTTGCAGCACTGGGTTCAATCGCTGGTGTTTCCTCCGCGTGCCCTCCGCGTACCCTGGCCGTAAGTTGCATCAATGTAACAACCTGTTGCTTTGACAACAGCCCGTGTTCCCTGCACTCCTTCATCCTGCAGGCATCCCAAGAGCTGGGCAAGGCTGGCAACAAGCTTGCCTCCCTGGACCTCAACAAGAGCGGCGCTGCTGCGGGCAGCCGCGGCGTGCTTTCCAGCATGCGGTGAACATGGGCCGCCCACACACTCAGCCACTGAGCCCGCTTGAGCTGCAACGATGCACGCCTTGTGGCTGACGGTGGCTGCACCACGTGATGCACCGACTGGCGAGACGACAGGTTGATTGAACCCCTGACCGTTGTTGTTTTTCTTTTGACATGCCGTACCACATAGCAGATTGACTGGCTAGACTGACGCCCTGTATGGCACCCTGCATCGCCGCAGAATATATTTCTACCCCTTGCGTGCGTGTGTTCTGACCTGACGTTGGAAGGTGCTGCTTCTTCCTGTTTGACAGCGCCCTGCGCGCTCCGTGTGAATTCCTGTATTTGTTTCTCTATCATCTCACGCATTCCTCACTCTCAATGCAGCTCTGGTTGCTGGTTTCTTGTCTGCTCACCCAGCTCTTCAAGCATGCTGTTCCTGTCCGTTGCGTACACCTGCCGTGCATGGACTGGCATCTCGTATCTCAATTGTTCAAAGTGCATCCTTGTAATCAGGTGGTTTATCTGTGTATATGGATGCGATGCTCTAGTTGCGGTTGGACAGGCGGAAGTAGGACACAAGGTGGCCAGGTTGTGCCGACGGTGAGCGGCACACTGGATGGTGTTCTCGTAATTTTAAAGGACGTCTACACATGCTTTGTTGTAGAAGCTCTGACATCTGGAGTACTACAAAAACACAGTGAACCGTTGCTGTCCAGATAAATGCAGAGGCGAAGAGGCAGGAACTGACCTCATTCATTATGACGGCATGGCCCCTCCAAAGTATTGCGGCGCTGCGCCACCAAGGCAGTGCACGGATCCATACCCACAGTGACTGGGCAAATTTCCATACCTGCATGTATTATATTCTCGACTGTTGCAGCCCTTTCTAACTATACCACGTCGTCTACACACTCCCATTGTGTTCAGCTCATGGAGCAAGCGGTGGAAGCGGCACGCCAAGGCGATCTGCTATATTTTTCGTCACTGTCTCCAGAGCAGTTAGCTCCTGTGATCAGCAGAAAGGACGAGGACGAGCGCTCGCTGTTGCATACCGCCTGTGGCAGCTCCAACTCCCAACTAGTGCAGTTCCTAATTGATCATGGTGCCAGGGGACAAATAAGTCAGCGGGATGAAGAGGTGTGCCCGTACATGCGCCTGCCGGCCCAGCCGTCTCTTTTGCCAGTGCCTGCCGCCAACGGCATCGCAGCTGCCCGCCCATTTGCATTTGTAGGGGAGCCTAATCCGTAATCCAAGTTGAACAGTAAATCTATGATGATACCCTGTCGACTGATACATTTGTGTCGCAACAATGCATTTCGATGAGTGCAGGGCTGGACGCCGCTGCACACAGCAACATCAGCGGGGCAGGAGGCGACCGCCAAACTGCTGATATCGCTTGGCGCAGACGTGAATGTAGTCACAAGCCAGAAGCGCACACCACTGCATTACGCTGGCAGCAAGGGCCTGCCCGGGCTAGTGCAGCTTCTGCTGCAGAGCGGCGCACAGGCAAACTGCAGAGATGTGACAGGAGCCACGCCGCTGCACCGTGCAGCTGCGACAGGGCGAACAGATGTGGTGCGGGTGCTGCTGGCGGAGGGAGCAGCCAAGCTGGATGCGCGGAACGAGGAGGGAGCAACGCCGCTGCTGCTGGCAGCAATGGGCGGTCACCAAACAGCGGCTCTGTATTTGGCAGCCCAGGGGGCAGATGTGGAGGTGGGCACAGGACTTGTTGCACTGCAGGGCTCCTGCTCGCCGTGCATGTCTGGCTGGGAACCATTTCCGTCATCCCCCACACTTCCGCTGTGCCTGCTGCTTGGCTGCCAGTCGTTTTCACTGCGTTTTTCTCCCCTTGTGATGGGATGGCGATGTGGTCTACTGCCCTCGGGCTGCTGTCACATCTGCCACACTCCAGTTGACCCTTGTGACACCCATCCTGCTTCTTTATCATTCAGGCGGAGGACAAGGAAGGCGAGACGCCACTGGGTGCAGCGGCAAGGCACGGGAAGCTGCGGGATGGGTTGGTGGCGATAGCAAAGGGGGAAGTGACGCTTGACGATTTCATGATTGAATGACAATGACTTGCTAACTGTTTGCAAAGCAGCGGCAATGCGTCATGTACTTGCTATGCTGAGAAACTCTGGCCTTTCAATGCCGCCCGGACAAGCAAGCGGCAGAGACAAGTGCTGTTTCAATGAAACTCTCTGTTGTAACAGCATCTACTTGCCACCCTGTTCTCCCAGCCGCATCCAGATGGTTGGACTGCTGTCACAGTCGGTCCGGGAAACCTGCCATGGCGGCTCCAGAGTTAAGAATGGCAAAGGATTCTGCTGCTGTGCGGAAAGCCCTCTCATTTTCCGCCCACCGCATTTCAGAGCTCTGGCAGTTGAGGGTATAGAGCAAGCCGTTGCGCGCAGCGTAGACTGCGCTAGGAGGGTGCAGCAGACAGAGGCAGGGAAAGGCACACATGCCATGTCAGCACCAAAGGGCAGACAACATATGCCAAACTGAAGGTGCGATTTCTTCAATAGGCTTCGGCAAATGCTTGGCTCCTAGCATCCCAGTCTCTCATCCACCTGCCCCTGCTGGAGTCGTTCAGGCACAGCATGCCGCGCCACCAAGCATGCGCAACCATGATGCCACTATACTGCGCTGCACCCACCTGACAGGTTGTGCCGGAAGAACCTGTCTGACTGCACCGTGAACTCTTGCCAGTAATAGAGCTCGCCACTAGCATCCCGCCGCGACCCAGCGCCCAGCAGCCGAGCGGTAAGGTTGGAGCCAGGAGGTGCCACTGCAGGCTCCAAGCCAGCGTGGGGACGTCAGTTCAGCTGCATAGCCACGGATACCACCTGCTGGTGCGGCTATTGTATTGCAGGCTGCCACCACACACCATTGCCCATTGCACTCGGCTGATACTGCTTGCTCAAGTACCCGGCGCGTGCCTCCAGCGACAGCAGGACAAGATGTCTCAACAAACTCGACCTGTGTTCTCCAAGAAGCGTGTGGCCGCCTCTTCAGGGCTGCCCATCTTCTGCAGGGTGAAGCCGTTGCGTATGGCAGCCACAATCACGCTAATGTTCTCCTCGCCTGCACACAGAGCTGGCGTGAGGGTTATGATGACCACTACCTTGACCCAGTACCACAGCTGACCACGATGTGTAGAAGAACAACACATCGCCCTATTGCCCTGCTGACATCACTTGCCCAGCTGCGCTTTTATGTGCCCCACACCCCGCCCCGCTGATTGGATCCACCCCCTGCCAGACATGTTCATCTGCCCTCGTACTCTGACCGCACCTGAGCTGCCGGGCGGCCCAAATGCCGCGGAAGGCTCAGGAACACCCTGCCGTCTCGCCCTGCGGCCGCTCAGCGAGGGTGGGTCCAACGCTGCTTCTCGTTCAATTCGCTCAGCATATCGGCGGTACAGGGTCTGGTCAGCGAGCCAGTTGTATGGATAGAGAAATGTAAAGCCATTCTGAGCATCTAAGCAGCGACGAGAGCCATTCACTGGGACTAGAACGTCCAGGTGCGTGCTGGCAGCTAACTTGCCGCCATCAAGGGATAGCAGCCCGCTGGTGACACCAAACAAGTTGCCGCCTAGAACTGCGGCAGGAGAATTGGCAAAGTAAGCAGATGGGTGGCAGCAGCAGCAGCAGGGGTCAACGAAGAGGCTGGCTACACCGCACAGCAGCGGAGTGCCAAACAGGGGCATGTGGCCTGCCCACCGCAGCTCACCTATGGCTGTTGCACTCAGGCCACTGAGTATGAGCCGCCGTGCAGGTGGCAGCCTGCCGCCATAGACCACCATGCCAGCAGGGTCTGACACGGGGTTGGGGAGCGGTGGTGGTGGCTGGTTGGAAGCGCCGCCTGCTGAAGGGCCGCTGGTGGAGGTGGCGGGAGGTGGCGGTGGTACAGACCCGCCGCCATCACCGTCGGTCTTGCCGCCTTGCGCTTCTGTACGGGAAAATTGACGTCGAGGATATTCCCGCTGCCCTGGTTGCTGGCCGCGATGTGGCGCTGCAATTGGGGCAAGCCGAGACGAAGAGGAAGCGACGGCAGGAATCAATGCGGCATACATTATGTAAGAGTGACAGAACTGCATTTCCGATCGGCCACGCAAAGCGACAACAGGTGAGCTGGCGTTGGGTCAGCAGCGGCGCCTCCGGTGGTGCTGCTGCACCCTCTCCTTCGGCAGCGCCTCCTCCAGGAATACTGAACGGCTACTGTAAGGCTTGCAATCATTTCCAGGAGGGACAGCCAGCTGTCTTGGCTCTCCAGCTTATCATCACCTGGCACAGATTCCTCTTAGCATGCTTCCCTGTGCTTGTAGGTCTTCACGTCAGCAGCCACCTTTCCTACTACCAGCAGTTACTGCACAGCTTCTGCTCTGGGACTTTCACCACCGGTCTGAAGGTATTTAATGGGAGCTACAAATGTTACTATCGGCAGTGAACACATGTTTGAAGGTCAGGTGTGCTGGAAAGGAACAAGATTAACTTGTACTGCCCTCACCGCCGTGCTGCTGGGATGTGCAGCCAGCCGTCCCGCGGCGGTATGAGGAAATCCGGGGTGATGTGGTGCAGGCTGGCACACCCCAGCAGTGCCATGCTGAGCTCCAGCTCGCGCTGCAGCATGCACACAGCCTCCTCTACTCCAGCCTGGCCCCCCAGAGTCAGCGCCCACAGCAGCGGTCGCCCCACCAGCACCGCCTGGGCACCCAGGGCCAGGCACTTGATCACGTCTGCAGCATGCAGGGCACAAACGCGGGAGAATGAGGTTGATATTCCACCGGCCAAACAGGCAGCGAAGCGAGAGGGCGAATAGGCACGCAGGCAGATGGGCTGGCAGGCAGGCTGGCAATTGCAGGGCAGTAGAGATGCGCGGGCGCAACAAGGCAAGTTCTAGAAGAAATGTATCCCTGATCCCGCTGCACCTGTACCCCTGGAGATGCCTCCATCCACCAGCAAAGGCACGCGCCCCTGCACCGCCTCAGCCACAGCAGGCAGCACGTCTATGGGTGCGGGTGCGTAGTTCAGCTGGCGCCCCCCGTGGTTGCTCACAATGATGCCGTCAACACCCAGCTCAACTGCCCGCCGCGCATCATCAGGGGCCAGCACTCCCTGCGAGATGATGAAGGACTAGGCGAGGCATAGCCAAGTGGGGTCAGGCACCAGTCATGGCTCAGCAGTTGGCAGTGCGAAACGCCCCAAGGGACGCAAGGCAGGCTCAAGAGTGGGGCAAGGCAGGTGTGCCTCCACAGTGCCTGGCCGCCAGATGCAAGACCATGGATCCATTGCAGGGTGCCCGGAACCCTTGTGACTGACTTACACCTCTGCTTTTGCAGCACATTATGCCAGTAGAAGACTGCAGCAGCGCAGTTCCCACAGTCACAGTCGTGCTCCATGCAACAGCATCCCCAGCATCAGCAGCGTAGGCTTGCCTTGATGAGCAGGGGCAGCGGCGAAATTGTCTTGAGCCAGGCCAGTGCAGCCCAGTCAAAGCGCTGGTCCAGCAAATCGCTGAAGTGGCGGCCAAAGCGCGAGCCCTCGGCCTGCACCCTCTCGGTGCTGGCTGCTGCTTTGGACAGCATCTCCATGTTCTGAGAGGATGCAAGAAGCAGCAACCACAGAGATGAGAGGCAGTCAAGGAAAGTTGCAAGGAGGGAACAGCGACTGAAACTTGGGAACAGCGGCTGGAACAGGACAGGAAGCAATGAAAGTTTCAGGAGTGGGAGCAGAAGAGTGAGCCACAGCCAGCAGATTCATGAGGTGACTGCAGAAGGTCGAAGGGAGGGTGGGAAGAGCAGCACTTGCAGTGGCTGGGGTGCCCGGCAGCTCTCTCTCCGCCCTTAACCAATGCAGCTGTGTGACAAGAGGCAGCAGGCAGGTGACCTTGAGTGACAGATGCGGCGGCAGGCTGAACCTGTGCCGCTCATCCGCCTCCCGGTACCCTGCAACAAGGTCGCATCATGTGATAAGGACGAGTGGGCGTGATGGTGGGCATGCATTAGTGAGTGTAATCAACCAGGATCCCAGTAACGGGCGGCCCTGGAGCAGCTCTATGAAAGCATGCGCAGTTGTCGTGAAACCCCAAGGGGGGTTCTCATGCGCTGCCCGCCATGTACTGCTGTCTCACCCAGGCGGGGCGCATCCACCGTCACCACCAGCGCCTTGTAGCCCAGCCGCGTCACCTCACGTACCATCCACTCTGTCGCCTCGCGCCGTTTCATCACGTATATCTGGAGCTAAACGGGCAGGCAGGTAGGGGTCATGACACAAAACGGAAGAGACTGCTTTGGTGTGCATATTATAAGAAAAAAGTTGGGCGAGGGACAGGCGGCAGGAGAGAGTATGCATCGACTGCTGCGTAGTGATCGTGTCAGTGCACAAAAGCGCACATCGTCCCCACACCTGAAACCAGAGACTGGGATCTGCTGCTGCATCATTTTGGCCTTCGCTGTTGCTGGCGCTGCTGCGCCCTCTGCCGCTGCTTGCGACGTCGCTGCCGGTGCTGCTGCTTGTGCCGATACAACCTTCACTACTGCTGCTGCTGGGACGCACTGCATCTGCCACTTCCTGGATACTGCTGGTGGCCAGGGTGGAAAGCACATAGGGAAGCCCACACGCTGTTGCAGCACGTGCCATTGCAAGCTCGCCATCGGGGTGGCACAACCGCTGCTGTGCCATGGGCGCAAATATGATGGGGGCTGAGAGTGAGTGGCCTGCAGGCATTTGCAAGCACAAGATTGCCGTGAACCCCACCTAACAGTCGTTGTATGGAAGCAGTAGCTTCGTGGATTCCAGCTTGTGATGAGCTTGAACGCTGTCTAGCCTTTATGTGACAACACTTGACCACTCCAGGAGGCGCAGGCTCACCCAGCAGCTGCGTGCACGTGTCCACCTGCGACACATCCACCAGCACCCGCGGCAGCAAGCGGTACCGCTCTAACGCCTGCCGGTTCTCACGCAGGCTCCACTCATTGTCAGAGCCAGAGGAAAAGTAACCATACGCCTGTGACAAGGGAACTATGTGACGTTTGTGACGTTGACAAGAGAACAGGTCGAGACAGATAGAAGCATGCAGCCAGGCCGGTGCTGCTTTGGCAGGTCAATGCTCCTTCTTGCCGCAGTTGCTGGGGCCTGCTTTTAAACGCACCTCCGGCGAAAGCAAGGGCCGGGCATCGGCTTCCAGTTGACTCAAATTGGTGTAGCGATTTGGCAGTCCAACGCTACTCCCCAGAGCAGCAGCAGCGCCGTGCAGGCCAGCGGGCTGACCAGCGGTGGCGGCAGGGCGGCCACCTTTGGCGGCCCAGCGGGCAAGATGGTGCAGCGCAGTTTGTGATAAGATCGTTCTCATCCGCTTGCTATCCTACTGGGCGGGAGATATCGGGGCTGCGAAACGAGCACGCCAGGAGTGGAAGGCTAAAACTTTCAGGCGTTCACGAATCAAGCGATGCGACTGCTTGCCGATCCAAACGCGAAGACTGTTTTATAACCCATAGCAGATGGGTATGTTTCCCGTCGGCATTCGCCCAGCCATGTTGGCCGCCAGGTGGCGCTGCCTGTGCTTTTGCCCCCTCAGGTTCCTCTTGCGCACCTGTCTCAGATGCCATACCTCAAACACGCAACAACAACAAACCCTGTATAGCATCATCCATCCTTGAACAGGTAAAGATGCCAGCCACAGTTGACGTTTACTGACCGGCATTGCCCCTGGTTCCATGCCCGACGGGACTCGCTGCGTGTGTGTAGGAGGCAACAATAACTCGTTATGGCCAGGTTACAGTGTTATTACCTGCAAATGATAGAATCCCATGCCAGCAACGTTCATGGCCATGAAGAAAGGACAAATCCTGGCGGACAGGGCGGTGCTGGCGTCAGTTGGCTGGCAAGCCCAGCCCAGGGACTCATGCATGTGCGTCCCACATGGCGCATTAGTCATCGCGCAGATTCTATTGACCGAATAGTCTGAAAAACGCTGCCTTGAGTCTTCACATACCTGTGGATAACAGACCAAACATGTCGCTGGCAGTGCAGCAGCAGGTCTCTGTGCAGGCGGCCCATCGCAGTCCGACACGAGCCATCGCAGCGATGGCGGTGCGTGGGAGCCGTGTCGCAGCAGGTAAGGGGTGCAGACATCTAAGTGGACCGGTTACGCCAGCTGCTTTTCCCTCCTGTCGCTGTTTTCACACCATTTAAGTTATCTTGTCGCTCATTAACCGCCCTATCACCTGCGCGCAGTCCCCACGCCGCGGCAGCAACAGCAACAGCGGCGTCCGGCGCGCGCTGCCCCTGCGCGGGCGTCGATGGGGGAGGCTGCCGGCACGACGTTTGAGGGCAGCCTGGTGGGAAGTGGCATGAGGTTCGGCGTGGTTGTGGGGCGCTTCAACGATCTAGTCACCAAGCTGCTGTTGGACGGTGCCATTGGGGCGTTCCAGCGACATGGCGTTGACCCTTCAGACGTTGATGTGAGTTGCTGTGCCGGCTGACGTTATGTCACGCTTCAGTGCTGTGGGTAATCTGGCTCGAAAAGACTTTGAAGGACATGAGCAGCAGAAACCTACATAAAGCATTGTCTGGCACCTGTTGTACAGACAATGAGCAGCACGAAGCCAAGCAGGGCTGGAAGAGTCTCAAGTGCCTGATGCACGCTATCGCCTGGCCCGCCACTGCTTGCAGGTTGCCTGGGTGCCCGGCAGCTTCGAGCTGCCCGTGGTGGCCAAGGCTATGGCCAAGAGCGGTGAATACGACGCAGTGGTCTGCATTGGTGTCGTGGTGAGCTGGCGGTGCTGCTGAGGTGGCAGCCACCCGCAAGCCGTCCCCGCCCTCTCGCATGGCGCACTGGTTCCACTGGTCTGGTTCTGCCTGTGTCCCATGCGTTGTTTGTGCATTAGACTATATTGTTTATTGTGAGGGCTCGGCCTGCAGCCTTCCCTCGTGCTCTGCTCAGATCCAGATTGCGACAGCTGGCACGCTGCTGCTGCATCTGGTGTGCAGGTGCGCGGCGCCACCACACACTACGATGCAGTGGTGGGCGGCGCCACCAGCGGCGTGTTGAATGCCTCCACCGACAGCGGGGTGCCCGTGGTGTTTGGGGTGCTGACCTGCGACACAATGGAGCAGGTGTGGCAGTTTTGGGAAGGCAGAAGGGGTGTTTGTTAAATACTGTGATGTTGATGTTGATGTTGATTCAGTGCAATCTCGGCATGTGCAACATGGTGATGGTTTTGCGGTTATTGCCCACCCTGCATACTACACCCACTCATGGCTGGCGGTGGCCGTCCTGGCTGTCTGTGCAGGCACTTGACCGTGCGGGCGGCAAGGTGGGCAACAAGGGCGGCGAGGCAGCGGTGACTGCGGTTGAGATGGGCAGCCTTATGCGCCAGCTGCGGGAGGCCGGCAAGGCGGCAGAACCTTGGTAGAGTAAATGGTGCTGGCAGCCAGGGTGAAGTGTTGCCAGCCAAGCAGCATACTGCGCAGTCCCAGTGTTAGTACTTCTGTTGGCAAGTTATGGCTGTCTGTAAGCAACCCTTTTGCTGGAGGGAGATGGTTCACTGCTGCCATTGTGTTACAGAGTATGCATTGAGGTCTGGTGTGATTTCAGGGAAAGATGCGAGTATTTTGACTGACAAGCGGACTGGCCTTTGCTTATACAATGTTGAGCCAATCACAGGTCAGCAAGAAGTGTGTAGGTTTGCAGGTCCTTTTTAACAAGCCCCGGGTGCCTGAAGAGCTGCGCTGGGGCCACCCTAGGAGGATGGCGGCAAACAAGGGGGGCTTGGAATGTGGAATACAGGGGGCCAAAAGGGTATGCGGGGTTGGGTGTAGCAAGCCGTGCACGCAGTATCTGTACATATCGCCAAGCTGCCTTTGGGGCAGATGGCTGGCATCCGTGGTTGGGGGGAAAGAGTGGCTGGCACTGCGTGCAAAGGGGTCCTGCCGCACCAGTGGGCAAGCTTATTGCGGCAGGGCCCGCAGTATGCTGTCTGCCAGCATGTCAACAGGGACCTGCAACGCCTGCAGGGTGCAGCGCAAATGCAGCTGTTCTATGTTGCTGGCACCGCTCGCCTTGATGCCCGCCGCCTGCGCTGTTGCCTGCTTAGCGGCTGCCGCCATGCCTTTTGCCAGCAGCTGAGCGCGCTGCAGAAGCTTAGGCCTGCTGCCACCGCTGGGGGCGGGCTGCTGACCTGTCGATGTGGGAAGGCCGCCTGGCGAGTAGCTGCACACCGCCACATCGGCTGCCCCCCTGCCACCCGGGCCCCGCATGGTCACCCGGCATGTGGCGAGCGGCTGCTGCTTCCCCTGCTGCCCCTGCTGCTGCCCTCTGGCGGCTGCTGCTGCAGCTCGCAACACTTGTCGCACTGGGTCACCGCCTAGTTGACTGCCCAGCGCCTCGGTTAATTGCTGATGGCTGACATAACCTGAAAACACAACCGTCGGAGACTCATCGCCGCCGCCTTCCGACTGTGCTGACTGCCGTTGGCTCTTATGGCTGTGACAACTGCCACCACTTGAAGCCAAAACCGCGCCCTCTTGTTGTAGCTGTTGCGGCAGCGACAACGCTACCCTTGCCAGCTGTGCTGCAACTGCATCTGTCAAACCGCCTACTACTGCGCCTCCCTCTCTCCCTATTCTGCCGCCACCGCCGCCTCCAGCAGCCAATACAACAGGCAGGCGCCAAGATGCCGCCAAGTCTGCTTGAAGCAGCACGCAGTAGCACTCTGCAGGCTCGCGCAGCACCTACAGCACAGATTTGTCATTAAAAACACATAACAAGTGTTCGATGCATAATGCCTAGGCCTGAATGTATTTCCTGCTCGCTTGTAAAAAAAACTTGTTGACAGCGAGCAGAAACAACCCATACAGACAGGAATTATTGCACTCATTTCAACTACACAGGTCAAGCCCAAAAGGGCTGAAGCGTCGCCCAAAACTGCGGGCCGCCGCACCCAAAACTGCGGGCAGCGGCACCCAAAACTGCGGCAGCACCACCCAGAACTGCGGGCAGCACCACCCACAACTGCGCCTGCGTCACCCAAGACTGCGGGCAACGCCACCCATCAAAACTGTGCCCGAGCCACCCAAAACTGCGGGCGGCGGCACCGAAACCTGCCATGGGTGACGGTCCCGTTTTGGGTGTCACCCAAAACTGCAGAAAGTCCCACTGCCCACCCAAACGACTGCAGTAGGGCACGGGCGATGGTGCTCACCTGCGACTGGAAGGCATCATCAAAGTCGTCAACAGCAAAGCAGATGTCGGGGTAAGAGGACTGCGGCCGCCCTGCATCACTGCGGCTGTTGTCCAAGTTGACAGGCACACGGCTGCGATGACAAACAAGGGCAATAAAGGCTGGTTATCTGGAGTGGCTTTGTGCATTGCTTCACCAGTGTGACAACTATACAAGTGTGCCGCGGGAACGACAAGGACAAGGCTGGGCAGCCAGTGCGGAGCAGGAAGGAGGGTGCTAGCAGGGAGCGTTACTGTCCGCTGGAGCAGCCGCAACCATAGCATTACAACCACAGCCACTGCAAGCCACCACTGCCACACAATACCACTCAACCACTCACCTGGGCGAGGCATGCACAACCTTGGACACATGGTGCAGCCCAGCTGGGCTGCCATCGCCACCGGTACTGCTGTTGCCGCGTCCAACCCTGCTGCTGCTGCTGCCTCTGCTCTCCACGAAGGCGCTAAGCAGCTCAGCATCCGCAGAAGTCACCGCAGACAGGTGGTATCCTGTCTGCAGTACCACCATGAGCAGTACAGAGGCACGCCAGTCCACCTGCACAGCCTTGCTGCTGCTGCTGGTTGGGTTGCTGGGGTCGGCCTGAGGTGGCCCCCAGCGTAGGTCTGAGGGGAGGGATGCCTGCTTGGCCTGGCGCCGACGAACAAAGAGCCGAGTGCAAGCTGCTGCTGCCGCTTCGTCTGTGTATGCGAAAAACAGCATGTCATCCGCTTGGTGGGGGCGCAGCCGTGCGATTTCAATCGGGCACTGGCAAAACTACAAACAGAACATTGTGTGGGGATGCAACACTCAGCGGCATGACTGATTTCAAGTATCGCCACACGCTTCTGCGAGGTGTAACTATCCCACAGTGATCATGTTGTCCCAACGCAATAGCCGGAGATTGGGGGTGTGAAAAGTCGCCAGCAGCAATTTGCAAAGGACACCCGATCAGACGCATCCCATACTCTCCAGCCTCACCAAGATTTCGTAAGCGATCTGCCACTGCTGTTGTGGCCAGGTGCTGCACCCGGCCTCCCCTGGCAGCTGTGCCGGCGTGGACCGGCTCTCCAGCACAACCCAGCCGTTGCTGTCCGATATGGCCCTGTCACCGCCGCTGGCCCCTTCTTCGCCGCTGGTGCTCAGCTGCGCTGCCTGGCGTTGCACCTCGGACAGCGTTGCGACATACAGTTCCACCGGATCCGTCATATTGGTGTCGTTTCCGGCTAGCGAGCACTTATTTGTGCCGACCACTTCCCGCGAAACGTGCCCTCAACGCCCCAGGGGGACCTTCACATCATGGTGGTTCGTGAGGTGTATGATCAGGCAGGAATGGCATAACAAAGCGGCAATGTGCTGGTGGAGGAGGGCGTAGCATGCCGTAGCAGGTGGTCACCTCCAGCTGGGTCACTGGCACCTTGCAAGCGTCGTCTTTTACCTACATTGCATCGATATCAAGCAGCGCGCTGGCTGCCGGAGGGCTAGTGGCCCAACACCTTCACCTTTGCGGGCCTCCACATATGCTGCAGTTCTGACAGGACTGTCACATGAATAGATGTGCTAGGGCTGTTTTACATACTGTTTGCACGAAATTGCCAAACATGTCGGCGGTGTCGCAATGCCGCCTTAGGCAGCCCGCTGGACGCCTGTCTTTCAGGCTGGGGGCCGTTCGTCGCAGCCCTGTAGTTTGCCAAGCCGGTAATGCTCTCAGCGGGCGGCAGCCGGGACTGCCAGGAGCGGCGCAGCGCTACCAGGCACGCTGCCTGGCGGCATCGGCAGCAGCTAGCACAGCAACAGATGAAGCAGCAGCCTCTGCATCATCCGCAGCAAGCCCCTCGCAGCGCAAGGAGCTCCCAAAAAATTTTGATCCTGCCGCCAGCGAGCAAGCACTGTATCAATGGTGAGCGCATGGGCAGGGAGCAGCTTTGGTGCTGCCATGCCGCTTTCAGCGTTCACAAAGACCAGGCAGTCCGTGTAGAGTGCCCGGTCCTCCGCTTTTCTCCAGCATCATGCAAGGCCAGCACTGACGGTTACATCATTATGTGTTTGCACACGACCTCTCGTCGCAGGTGGGAGAGCAGCGGCTATTTCAAGCCAGATGAGTCAGCGGACGGCGGCGAGCCCTTTGTGCTCTCCATGCCGCCACCCAATGTCACCGGCAAGCTGCACATGGGGCATGCCATGTTCGCCACCTTGCAGGTCAGCGGGGTGGCTGGGTGGGTTATTAAGTGTGCCTTTGGGGGGCCCAGGTTGGTTGGGTTTGGGTGGGGTGGGGTGGGGTGGGGTGGGAAGCATGTGTCATTTCTGAGAAACCCAAGCCTCTGGCAGGATGTGGAGTGCTCAGCTATGGGCGTCTGCTGTGGCACTGCCATTATGACATTGTAGGCTGACGGGCACACTTGTACTTGCTGTGCCGTCCTGCTGCAGGATATCATGACGCGGTACCAGCGCATGCGCGGCAGGCCAACCCTCTGGCTACCCGGCACAGGTGCTTACAACTGGCATCGATTGCTGCTTGCTGCTGGTTGTCTTGCCTCTGCTGCTCAACTATCATGCTGAGCCGCGCCAGCTACTTAAGTGCTTGCTACACTGCCCACCTCACCCCACCACCCCTTCTTGCCACATCTAGCCTGCCTCTACCTGCCACCTGCAGGCCAACTTTGCCCCACTCTTCAGCGCGCTCCATTCATCGGCTGTTCCATGGCTGCCTTGCAGATCATGCCGGCATTGCCACCCAGATGGTGGTTGAGAAGCAGCTGGCGGCACAGGGCAAAGATCGGCGCACCCTGGGGCGTGAGGCGTTTGAGGCTGAGGTCTGGGCGTGGAAGGCGCAGTATGGGGGGTTCATCACGCAGCAGCTGAGGCGGTTGGGGGCCTCGTGCGACTGGAGCCGCGAGCGGTTCACGCTAGATCAGGGGCTTAGTGGTGAGTGGTGGGGGTAATGCGTGGGTGTGGCTGGGTAGGAGGTGTGGGTGGGGATTGGAGGCTGTGGTTGTATGGCGACTCCTTTGCGTGTAGATGGGCGAGTAAGTTGGACACAGGTTGGTTGCGTGGCTGTGGGGTGGTGCTTCGTGGATGAGGAACCGATAGGATGTGAGGTCTCCTTCACAGCAGGGCAGGCAAGCAAGTGACAAAGGCAGGGGTAACGATTGCCAACACATTCATAAGTGTATGCAGTCGTATGTTCCCTCAGTCAATATTCCCTCTCCAACAGCATGCCCACTGGGTGTGAGCAATCCCGCCCATTTGCATGTGCGGCATCTCTCTTCGCTACCATCCCCTGGCTGCAGAGGCTGTGCTCGAGGCGTTTGTGCGGCTGCATGATAAGGGGCTCATCTACCGCGGCTCGTACATGGTCAACTGGTCGCCCGGCCTGCAGACAGGTGGGAGCAGGGGGCAGCTGATTGGAGTGCCCTGTTGGTACGACAGCTGCCCTGCCAAGCCTCCCACTGCCTCGTGTTGGGCATGCTTCTTGCCTGCAATGCAACCCAATGATGCAGCACATGCATGCTCACAACTGGTCTTGAGCCCCCTCATCAGCGCTCCCGCCTTCTCACCCACCTACCCACCCATCATGCTATCCCTACCCACCAGAACCTCAAGCATGCCTGCCCCCTGTGCTGCAGCTGTGAGCGACCTGGAGGTGGAGTACAGTGATGAGGCGGGGAGCCTCTACTACTTTAAGTACCCAGTGGCAGGTGGGGCGGTCCAAAGCAGTATCAGAAGGGGGAAGGCTTTCAGAGGGGGGAAGGCACGAGGACATTTGCTTGTGGATGGGTCGTTGGGTAGGGCAGCCTGCCAGTAACCCTTGCCTCTCGACTTCTTTACCTGCCGCTGCTGCCGCACTGCAGACAGCGACAAGTGTATCCACCCACGCCTCCTGCCCATACTTGCTTGGTCTCCCTGCGTGCTGCTTGTTGCGGCTTGTTCCCCACAGACAGCGACGAGTTCCTGCCGGTGGCCACCACCCGTCCCGAGACAATACTGGGGGACACAGCGGTGGCGGTGCACCCCGAGGACGAGCGGTGGGTGGGGTATTGCCTGTAATGTGCTGTGATGTGCTGCAAAGCACAACTTCCAGCTGCTGGCTGCCCTGGCCGACACTGCAAGGTTGCAATGCGTTTCATCGCTGCCAGCAGGCAGCGTGCAACCTCGTCCTCCTCGCCTCAGTGCAACGCCCACCACACATGCGGCTAGCAACTTTCCAGTCCATCTCCACAATTTGTTTCCCCTCGCCTGACCCTAAGCCTTGTATCCCTACCCTTGCCTACATCACCCTAACTTGCTTGCAAGGTTGGTTCACCAATCCTACCTGAGCTTCGAAGCCTTTCCATTGCGCCTGCATGGAAGCTGTCCTGGTGTCCGCACATCACCACCCTACGTTTCACCCCCCCACTGTGTTTTCCGCCCGCAGGTACAAGCACCTTGTAGGCCGTCAGGCTGTTGTGCCCATGAGCGGGCGCCGCATCTCTATCATTGCAGACGAGTATGTGGACCGGGAGTTTGGCACGGGGGCGCTCAAAATCACGCCGGGTGGGTGGGCAATCTAGGATCTGCTCAGGGCACATTTATGACAGTTGGCTGGGTAGGCATTACTTGGTACCTGCCTCATACCTCCGTTGTGGTGGCGAGCATGGTTTTTTCTTTCCTGGACTGCCCGAAAGTTCCGGTTGCACTCAGCAAGTGCTGACAGTCAGGCAGGCGCAGGGGGGCCGTTGTATTCCTTGTAGCCTGTGCCTAGCGCTGCCCTGACCTTCCCTTGCCTTTTATATTAAAGATCATTCCTTTCATGATGTTGCGCCTGCAGGCCATGACGTGACCGATTACGAGATTGGCAAGCGCTTTGATCTTGAGATCATCAACATCATGAACGACGACGGCACGCTCAACGCCAATGCGGGGCCCTATGCCGGCATGGACCGCTTCGAGGGTGGGTGCTGGGTGATTGACTGTGTCATCTGCCGCGCAAACATGTGTCCAGCATCAAGCAAGTAGTGGGTTGGTTGTTGGTTGGGTGGGTGGGTGGGTGAAACACTGGGAGGTGGATGACGCATGAAAATCCAGGTGGATGCTGTGCTTGTCTACGATGCATGGCTGGCTGGGAAGCAGGGGAGGCGCGGTGAGTCGGATCAGGCAGCCTGCAGCTAAGGTGTGGAGGCTCACTGGCTGTCCTGCCTCGTTGCCCTCCCTCCCTCCTGCAGCACGCAAGCAGCTGTGGTCTGACATGGAGCAGCAAGGATTGGTGATCAGGCAGGAGCCATATCAGGTGGGCGGGTGCTGGAGTACAGGGGTGTGGGGTGGGGTGGGGTATCAACGCATATGCCCCATGTGGTGCCTCAATATTGCTACTGGAGTCCCCTGGCTGCTGGCATCACGAGTGCAGTACATGGTCATCCTTATGCTCTGCCCCATGGCACCTGCTTGTCTTCCACCTGCCTTTCTTTTTTTACATCCGCCATCAGGCTGATTGACGGATTGTTCCCCACCACTCCTGCGGTCTTCCATCTGCAGACCCGTGTGCCCCGTTCCCAGCGTGGTGGCGAGATCGTGGAGCCGCTGGTGCGGGAGCAGTGGTTTGTGCGCATGGAGGGACTGGCACAGCCGGCACTGGAGGTGAGGAGGAGGGAGCTGACTGGCTGGGTGGGCAAGGGGAGCATGGGTCGGTGATGAGAGCGTGGTTGATGGTTTGTTACTGTCATCTCGCTGTGAGTTTGGATGAGTGGCTTATTATGTGTGGGTGTGTGCGAGTGTGTGAGCAAATGATTGTTGGTGATGCTGCATCACTTCCAAACTCCTTGCATGAACACCAACGTAGGCTGTTGCACGTGGCGACATCCGCATCCTGCCCGACCGGTTTGAGAAGGTGTACAACAACTGGCTGACGGGCATCAAGGACTGGTGCATCTCGCGCCAGCTCTGGTGGGGACACCGCATACCTGTGTGGTGAGCACAAGGACGGCTGGCTGGCTGGCTCGCTGGCTGGCATGATAGATTTCTGGATTTGTGGAGGAAAGGGGGTGGGCCTTGGGCCTGACTGGGATGTTTCCTGAATGCTCAGCGGCAAGCAGTGACAGCATGTTGCTGCTGCCGGGGGATGCCGGGGGTTTGGATAATGTCAACCTCTAGTCCAACTTGTCTCGCAACCCTCAACTATGTACCAATAGCCTTATTTTCCCTTCCAGTGTGATCCTTCCTTCCTGCACCTCCCAATATTGAGCAGGTATGTGTTTGAGAGTGAGGAGGCTGCCGCCTCAGCCTCCTGCAGCGAGCGGTACGTGGTTGCCAAGAGCGAGGGCGAGGCGCGGGACAAGGCGGCACAGCTGTACGGGCAGGACACAGTGCTGAAGCAGGAGAGCGATGTACTGGACACGTGGTTCAGCTCGGGGCTGTGGCCCTTCTCTACGCTGGGATGGCCCGCAGCCACGCCAGACCTTCAGCGGTGAGTGGGGGCAGTTTCGCCTCTGGCTTGATCTGTCTGCTTCTGTTGTCTGTCTTTTTGCACTAGCATCATCGCGCTCCTCTCCCTTGCACAACACCCTCGTTGCAGGTTCTACCCCACGACTGTGATGGAGACGGGGCACGACATTCTGTTCTTCTGGGTTGCCCGCATGATCATGATGGGGCTGGAGTTCACCAGTAGACCGCCCTTCAGCACAGTTTACCTGCACGGACTGGTGGGTGAATGGGGGAGGTGGGCGTGCGAATGGACGTATTGGCAGGGTTCCACAGTGGAGGCAGAAGACCTGTCGCATGATGGCTGGGTGGTGGGTTTGTAGCCCCCCATGGGCAGGCCCTGGAGCAGCGGTTGAGTAAGCCGCGACAGTGTGTCTAGGCTGGGCTGCCAAGCTGAAAGCTGTTGCACGTCGGGCACGCTAACATGGCTGTGCCCTGTGTTACTGCACCGCCCCTGCCTGTACTACCTGCCTATACTACAGGTTCGTGACGAGAAGGGTCGCAAGATGAGCAAGAGCCTGGGCAACGTGGTGGACCCAGTGGAAACAATTGAGCAGTACGGAGCAGGTGGGTGGGGTGGTACGAGCTGCCTTGCACATCTGTTGGCAGTAAGAGCTGCTTGCAGCAGTGGCAGGCAGGGCCAGGTGGAGACCTTCTGAGTAATGCGGAGCGACAGGGTGTGGTGCTACAGCATTGCTGCTTTGGAGGCTTTGCTCCTCTGCAGCATTCATATTGGGCCCCTGCCCCGCCTCCCCATGACTCGCTGTCTTCAGATGCGCTGCGCTTCACCCTCGCCACTGGCACCTCGCCTGGACAGGATCTCAACCTCAGGTGGGTGGGTGGATGCCTTGGTGGTAGATGGGTGGCTGGAAAGGTGGCAAAGCACCTGAAGTTCCGCCGTGGCAGGCACACAACCATTTTGCGCTCTTGTGAAATGGAGGCACAAATGGCGGCCATACCGCCTTTTGTGCTGCTGTCATGTTATGTGCCCTCACTTTGGCCACTTTCCCCAGGCGCCTCACTCAACCCTCCACCGCTGCTCTTGCTGCCCCACCAGTGCAGCCTTGACCGAGTCAACTCCTCCCGCAATTTCACCAACAAGCTCTGGAATGCCGGCAAGTTTGTACTCTTCAATTTGGACAAGGTGTGGTGGTGGTGTG
>JAAMXP010003108.1:5218-95535 GCA_019693395.1 Ettlia oleoabundans | reverse complement strand
GAAATGCGGATGGGCATAGTGGGAGCGGGGAGGGAGAGTCCAGTCCTGCGCCTGCACCTGTGTATATTACCAGAGTCAAACTGAAGGTATGGGTGTTGAGGGCTGTGTTGCTGCTGTGTATGTGCTTGCAGATGAGGAAGGCGGCGCAGAGGGGCGACGGCAGGGCAAGAAGGCGCGACGGGAGCGCAGCGGCAAGCGGGGGCCAGGGAACGTCGGTGAGTTTAAGGGATGGCGCTCCATGTCATGCGCTAATGCATGATTGTTCTGCTTCCTGTCTGCTTGCCGGGACGTCTTGTTGCTGTGCTTCACGTGATGATGCCAACAGGAGGCTGCACTGTGGTCTGTGCTGTGGGTGGCCTGCCCTATGGCCCGTGATATACGTTTTGCTGCGACGTAGCTTGCCTCCCTGGCGCCTGGCTGCAGAAACGGCAGCAGAGGTTCGCGCTGAGCTGGCGGCGCTGCTGGCAGAGCCGCTGCAGCCGCGTTTCAGCCGCAAGTGGTTCACCGGCGGCGCTGCGGCGGCGGTGATGGCGGCGATGGACCCTTCTGCTGCTGCAGCCTCCGGTGGTGGAAAAAAGAAGAAGCAGAAGCATAGCAAGACAGGCGCGGCTGCTGAAGGGGGCCAGGGAGGTGCAGCCGGTGTCGAAGAGGCGCAAGCACTGGCGGGAGAGGCAACTGCTTCTGCTGCGGACCCGCCCACGGCGCGAACCGTGAACCAAGCGGTGGCGCTGGCGCAGCAGCGATCCGACAGCCGAAGCAAGGTGGCGCAGCAGGTGGCTGCAAAGCAGCAGCGGCGCGGCGGGCAGGCGCAGCAGCAGGCCGCTGATGGCGGCAAGAAGGGAGGAAAGAAGAAACAAGCGCAGGACCCCCGTGCGGCAGCTCTACAGGCAGCACTGAGCAAGGCCATGGCTGGCAAGCTGGGGAAGAAAGGAGGGGGCAGCGGCGGGCGCATGCTGGTCATCCCGCAGGCTCTCGGGCGGGATGCTGCGGGCCCTGATGCCCTGCAAACGCTGCGGCAAAAGCTGGCAGGGCTGTAGGGCTTGTATAGCAACCTCCTCCCCCGCTTTCTGTGGCTCCTTCGTGAACTTAATCACAGCTTTGCACATTAATGGCTGCCTGTAATAGGCTTGTGTCCAAAAACCTAGGGGCAAAAGCGCTTACCTATATGCGCTGTAGCGTGGGGGAGGTGTTTCTGTTCCGATGCAGGCAGCAGGACGTATCCAGGCATACTCAGTTGTTTACATGTTTCCGTTATGGTTCACATGTGGGTGCAGAACACAAGACTGTATGTATGTATACACGAGTGTGTGTTGGCCGTGTTGAGTTGAGTGACGGAGGCGGCAGATCCAGCGCCAAAGTAGCCTGCGGCACTTAACGCAACGACACACGCCATCGAGCTGCCCGTCAAAGTTTGTGCGGGCGACCTCCTGGCCGCCAAGACAACTTCCGAGGCCTGACTTTGCAGGACTGATGGTTTGTTGGCAAGCAGCGAAGTTTGCCCGGTTGGGCAAAGGCGGCCGCTTTGTTGGGCTGTTGGCGCCGACGCCTGGCTGTTCCACTTTGGCAGCAGCCTTATCATCAGCAGTTCCGACGCAACTAGACATGCACACCCACCTGCGATAATGCTGCACATGCCCGCACATGCATATGCAGAAAACTGCACATTCCGCACATGCATGTGCAAGCGGCTGCGCATGCCGGCGAAAACCACGGTGCATACTTGAGTGGTTGGGTTTAGGGAAAGGAGTAATTGTACGTCGGGTAGAGAGAGTTGAGCGGCAGCGGTGGTGGCAGCAGGTGACGGCAGTTATTTAAACCATGTTCTGGGCCACACATCAGGCAGAGCAATCGCAAACTTCCCCATCGCTCTAGTATGATAGTACGTTGCAGCAGCTCCTGCCTGCGGGTCGAGGTACGCTTTCTGTGACTGTGGGAGTCCAACCGGCCGCCCAGGTTTTGTAAGCTTCCAGCTGGTCGCGCACGGGCGTCCACCCTGCCTCTCAGGCAGCCAGGTTGCCGCCAGGGCGTACAGCTGGCTGCCCAGGGTTCTATGCCAGTGCCAACTGGGCGGCCTGGGCGCAGCGCCCCCACTATCCACCCACTGGATAGCGTTGCGGCTTCCATCTACATGGGAGGAGAACACACACTCTCGCGGGAAAGGGCACACTGATCTATCGCAGTTCTTTACCAGAGCACCAAAATTTACCCAAGGTGCCGGCATGTGCAGCGGCACAGCGCCGGCGCCCTGGCTGTTCCGTCTCGGGGGCTTCCAGCTGGCCGTTCAGCGGTGGTATGACCGTCCAACTTGCCAAACGTAACATCAGGGGCCCCATGGGGTAATCAACAGGTTACGCAAAGGCGATGGAGGGCTCAGAGTCAGTGCCGCCCTTCCCTGGCGTGAGCGCCGTTGGCCCAGCAGCGTCACCAGCCGATATACTGGCAGCTGTGGAGCAGGGTTGGCAAAGCTGGGCAGGGGTGTTGAGTAGCGAGCAAGGCATCAACAAGCGGGGGGGGGGGGGAGGTGGCGGAACTGCAGGCCACCGACTGCAGGCCACCCTTGGCATGTAGAGAGCCTGGAAAAATGCCGACCATTGACAATTGGGCTGGCGTGACGAGCACGCTCGGGAACGGCAACAGAAAGGCAGGCACACTCCCTCTAGTCAAACGCTTATGGCCCCCCTGCATTTAAGTGCTGATTTCCAGCCTGCTAGCCACACACAAGCTGCTGCAGCATAGGCTGGCAACATTGAATGGGCTGGCTGATGTGGTGCTTGACCAAGCTCCCGCCACGTTATAATAGCAGCTAGCTTCCACGTTTGAAAGCAGCAGGCCAACATGCATTGCTGCATGGCCTGTTTCTGTTTTATGATACGTTTTCAAGGCATGTTTACATTGCTACTCATTCGCAATGGCATATTGCAGGCTGGGCGTTTGGCTTCCATAAGAATGACACAAGATGAGCGAACGAATGCACAGACATATGGGAGCACGAATGAAAACACAGCCCAACAAATGTGACTTGGCGGACCAGCAGCATCGACTTACATGCCTGACATCAGCCATTCTGCCCAGTGCAGTGCCTGTCGCGCCCGAAATTCCAGAACGAGGGCTTTACTCCTCCTTGGCTGTGCCTGTGCGGCGCGCATTGGCTGCAGCCACCTCGGGAGGCACGAAATCGCCCTGCTTCTCCCCTCCCTGATCTAGGAAGGGGGTGGCTGCCCGAGCTGTTGCCTCTGAAGCGATGCCCTCCACACGCCGCGCTGCCGATTCGCCAGTCTCGCGTGCTGCCTGCTTGGCGCGCTTGCCATCCTGCACACAGGATGGGGAAAGCAAGCAGCTACGCGTCATTTGGCAAGAGCAAACTCCACCTTTAATATCAATGCTGCAGGGTGGCAGCACTTGGCCTGTATGACAAAGCCCATCGGTTGTATGAGAGCTGATGGGCATCCAAGCAGACCATGGGACGTTGTTGAAAAACAAGTCGGCACAGCGGGCACCTTGAAAGCTAATGATGCCCCAACAGGCCCATGCATGGCAGGGGAGCTGCCTCACATATCCTTGGGTTTAGGCTCCTGCGGGTTTCATGGGCACTTTTTGCAGCTGCTATGAAATACAGCTGAAGGGGCACATTTGTTGCTGGCCAGCCGGGCAACAAACGTGTTTATGGGCTAAGCCAGAGTATAATAATGCACTTTCGAGCCGGGCGTAGGAGCGTGTGCTAGCCAGCACATGAGCGGCCCTTGCAAAGCCAATGTGGTTTTCAGCTAACGTCCTTCCTGGATTGATGGGACTCGCGGTGTGCGAATCAAAGAAGTGCGCCTCTGCAACCATATGTATTAGACATTGCTGCGCTTACCTCACGGTTGTTCATCCAAATGTTGTATGTGAGCGCCTGCATGCAGGGCAAGCAGGTAAAGACACACACACAAAATTGGAACATGACGGCTTGGAGCCAGGGACCCTTAACAGTCCCTGTGAGCGGCAGCTCGATTCTACTACAGCTCTGATGAGGCTTGGGTTCTAGCAGGTGCACAAAACTGTAGCTGCTATAAAGCTCGACCCACAGGCAGAAGCGCATACTGGCTAAGCTCAAGAAGACGTGTCGCTCCAAAGTGGCAGCGCCACTCACCGTGGCGAAGCTGACCCAGGCCAGGTAGGGCAGCAAGAGCTTCGCTGCCACTGCAGGCACAGGCACAAGAGGGAGGGAGGGGAGGGAAAGTTTAATCAAGCAGCCGATGTTCTGACTGGGGCAATGCACAACTGCTATGTACGCTGAGGATCCATCCGGCTTTTGTTTGTCTATCGAGAGTCATTACAACACCCCAGCAAGGCAAAGATCCCGTAACTAGCACAGTATAATAGCACCTCATGTATTTGTGACTGGAGCATGCGCACCAAATCCCTGCTGACTAGCAAAACCTCGACTTCAACGGCCTCAAAGTAACACCACACAACACTCCGGACTCGCCTGTGTCAGTCTTTGAGAACTCATAGACTGTGGCACCCAGCACGCCCAGCAGCGCTGCACAGCATGGCACAGCAGGGTTTATATCTAAAGTCACATTCCTTGGAAAGTTTGCATACATTGGTTAAGTCCCATTGATGTGACAATGCAGCAAGCCATGCTGCCAGAACCAACTGTGTTGCACAGGACTGAGGCAGCATGCTGATAGCACGAGGGGCAGCCCTAGTCAGACAGAAGGTAATGTAGCAACACTCAGCCATGTAGAAGGCATGTGTAAAATTCCTAGGCCGTGCGCACAGGCGCATATGATTTCGACAAAAAAGTTTGAGCTCTGGCACCTGTGATGTCCACGGCAGCTGCCTTGAGGTTGTGTGCCTTGAAGAAAAGGGGTTGCCAGGCAAAGTTGAGGGCCAGCTGCACCCCGTAGAGGGCGATGGGCAAGGGGCCGGCTCCAGCGACGTACACCCGGTGTGCTGCCACACCCATCATCACATACAGGACAGACCACACCTGCATAAGAAAGTGAGCGGAGGCAGGGTAGAGAAGGGATCATGGAGAGATGGCGGCACCGAAGTATTGGGAGGTGGCGGGAAGAGGTGATGCGGACACGCGGGATCTGAGGAAGGCAGAATGTGCAGGCTTATGCTGGCAGAAAAGGCATTTTGGGCAGCCCTTGAGGGTGAGGGTACCATTGGCTGCTGTTGAGGGCTTACCGGTCCAAAGAGCCAGCTGGGAGGCTGCAAAAGAAGCAGGAGCAAGTGCGGCAGGCAGACAGTGTGTCAGAACGAGGATGAGGAGTTGTGTGTATCATGTAATGCTAGTCCGCAAGCCAGCAAATGCCCCCAAGTAATGACAAATACTGATAATACAGATGACTGCTGGACCTGCCTGCAGCTGAGCGTGGCTCCACAGCCACAAACTCAGCTGGACTGCGCCCACCGCTGCAAAGAACACTCTGTCCGCACCTGCCAGCTAGGCTTTTTGATCTTTGGGAACCAGTGCAGGATGTCTGGGGCAGATGCTGTGCCAAGGATCATGCCGCCCAGCAGCGGCACACCCACATTCACGGCCTGCAGGCGTGCGGTAGGTGGTTGGTAGGTGGCCGTGCGGGCGGTGGCGGACGGGGCAAAGTGGCATGGCGGACTCCTTCCGTGCCTCGGAGTCACGTGATGGACACATTTTCAGGTTACTGAGCGGTGCTTCAACGCAAAGTGGCCGACTGGGGTGAACACCCTAGACGACATGCCAGCGCCACACGTTCTCTACGGCCAGCCAACTACACCCGACACGCCTCATGTCGCCGATCAGGTGCTGCAGCACAATAGGCTGGAAGTTGTGCAGCCGATCATCGGGTTGTGAGCTTACCAGCGAGAGGTTGTTGCCCATCCTGTCGATATGTCTTGCGGTGGCAACTACAGAGATTCCGATTGAGTATTACGCCGCAACGAGTAAGTAACACTGTAGACAGGCAGCGCTGGGATAAGAGCGCAGTAGGACGAGGCGCAGCATGGCCAGCATGGTGGGCGCTGACGTCAGCGCCAGCCTGCAGGTTTCCCTTAAGCCATGTCCTTCCCTTTCAGCCCATGGTCACCCCTTTTGTCGATATGATTCACCTGGTTAACCGCCACAAAGGACACAATGCACGACTTACACAATTTGAAGGCAACAAAACGTTGAGCGCCCCACTCCCCTCAGAAAGGCAGTGTGCCATGGAAACGGCGCTTGACGTTAGTCGGCATTGGCAGGGAGCTGCGTGCCTGTGAAACTGAAAAAAAAACCACACGAATAGAGAGATTTCAAGAGGCAGGCAGGACGGGACAGTACCGAATGCGGTTAAGGTTGCCGCAAGCCGTGAGGGCTGTGCTGGCGGCGGCGGGGGGAACCCCAACAGAGGTGGGACGTGAAATGCAGCTGCTCTTGATGCACACGTGGGGTAGGGGACAGCGGTAGTGCGCGGTACAAACATGGGAAGGAGGGTAGGAGATAAAAAATGTCGGGGCAGCACTCGGAATGCGAGGAAGACAGAGGCAGAAGGGGAAGAGACCGTTGAGACGGCATGCGTCGGGAGGCATCCAGCGAGTGCACAGAGGAAGGGGCTGGGCAGCATGTGAGCCTTGCAAAGGCTGTGCTGTTCCCACGGAACGGGACATACAGTTGTCAGAAGAGAGGAGAGGATGGAGCCACAATGGAGCTGAGGCCCCTGCTCTACTTTGAGATTGCAAAGGAGCGGGATGTGCAAGGGGGCAGGGACGATGAGAGTGACATCAGGGGTGACCAAGCCACACGAGACCAGGCAGAGTCCAGCAAGAATGAATTCAAACTAGGTGCATGCAGCGACGTATGTCCACGGAATGAAAGGCAACCTTAACATGGAAGGGCTGCCAGCAGTGCCCCCTTTAGGAAGCCTAGGCAATGCCAAGCACATAGGCAAAGACTTGAGTGGCGTTGCAGAAGTGAAGGCAGGTGTGATGCACGGCTGCGATCTCAAATAAACAACTCTGGAAAAAAGGGTAGCAGCACGCAGTACTCAAAGAGGGAGTTGGTGGGGGAGGTGGGCAACTGTGCGACTGACTGGCGTAAAAAAAGTTGGGTTGCCCAGCTAGCTCACCACAAAACGTAGGTTGAGCCAGCAAGGGGTGGAACAAGGAAATCGCCTGCCCTCCGCATGACGGAGTCGGGCGATAGCAGTAACCATTGTTCATTGTGAAGGAACAAGCGCACGAACAAAGAGAGCTTCCAAGGCAGCACGGGTTGGGCGCTACTGGGGTGAGACAGCCAGCCTACAGAACTCGCATCAGCACGCTAGTGTACAAAGGCTGGAGCACAGGCACAATGGGGGCTGCGCTGTGTCGCTACTATGTGACAGGGGAGAGACGAGGGGATAAGGTGAGCAAGCAGGCTATGGTTGGTTGAAGTTGAACACCCTAGCATGTATGGGGAGCATTGCATCATGGAAAAAAGGAGACGAGGTGAACGGCATGGCGCCACGGCCGGCCCAATGCAGGACAGGGGACTTGCACGTAGTGAGCAGTACAGGTGGCGGGCAGCTGCACAGGATCCGATTGACACTGTGAGCATAGCGGGTTCCGGGCACATAGTCGCCAAGTGGAAGGCTGCCAGCTTCCGCGCACGCACAGTGAAAGGTGAGATGTGTATCGGAGAAGAGAGACGCCTTAACAGAGTGCAGCATCAGGGGGGCATGGAATGAGAGAAACCATGAGCGAGTGGATATGCGCAGGGAGAGGTTTTTTTTCAAGGGATAGTGGGGACCATTTGGGCTACCAGGAAATCAGGGAATGGGACCGATGGCTTAAACAGTGGCTGGGTGGGAGAGCACAATGCAGGTGTTGCGTAATGACCCGCCGTCCAGCAGTTGTAGCACCAAGTCTTACGATGAGATCAGCTGGCAGATTGATGAGCCATGGGGGGGATGCTCTCAGCGCATTCACTCTTTGGCGGCCTCCAACAGATCCTTCACTGCAGAGGCAAGGTAAGACGGGGAAGAAAGCACACAATAAGTTGGGCGCGACCCAGCCAGAAGCCAATGGCATTGGTTGCAAGTTTCCTGGGGGCAGCATAGGACTGCAATGCGCCTCTGCTGCATGCCATGCCAGCGCTGCTGGGGATTGGAAGATAACTCTTGCTGGTATCGCGCGCAGCTTGTGGCTGTGCTAAGTGCAGCAGCATGGCCCGCTGGACCGCAAGCCAGCAGGGGCTGCGGGTAATCTAGCGCAGCAGGTGAGTAGAAGGGCGCGTACCCGTCAGCAGCAGCTCCAATGGTACTTCAGAGGTGCTCTTGTGGGCGCGCGTCTTCAGCACATTTCTGGGCAGCTTGGCCACCCGAGTCTGCGCCCATAAAAGACATAGCATGAGTGGCAGCTAAATTTTAAACCTTGCGCTAGCGCAGCAGCACCGTGACTCTTTGTTTCGATCAATCTGTCACATCTTGACCAATCTGTTTCCTGACTCCAACGGTTGGTGTGTGCAGCACTCTGTGCATGCACCCTATGGGTTCATGCTTGTCAGGCAGCACCACTCACCAGATTGCGCCACTTGTCCTTCAAGTCCACTGCTGATCGGATGGTGAGCAAATCGCAGATGCCGTTCACTGCCAGCTTCTTGATTTCTGCCCACTTGCTGGGACCCAGAAGCCGCACTCCCTCTACCAGCGCCTCAGTCTCTCTCAGTGACCTGTGAGTAAACACATGAAGGCCATGTGACATTCACATCCTCAAGGTGTCCAGAAAGGAACCAGAGATGGAGCCAAACACAGGGCAGATTGCCTGATCAAATCAGCACACCCAGGAACAAGGTTGTCCACTGCGAGCCTCACCAGGGGTTGTGTTTCTTCTTGCCAACAAAGACAGCCTCCCTTGCAGGGCTGCCGCCGCTGCACCGCTCCTCGCTGGCTTCGATGCTTGCCAGCTGCTCACTGTCCGTATCAGACATCTCAGCCTCCTCAGCCACTGCAGCAGCTGACAGCGCGATTGACCGCTGTGCAGACAGGCGAGCGGGGCGGGGGCTCGCTGTTACAGCTGGCACGCCAGCCTCAGGACGCGGACGCTGGCGCGGCACCGCGGGGGCGGAAGCTGCTGCAGCAGCTGCCGCAGCGGCACCTGCAGCTGGCCTTGGCCGCGCCGCCTTGATCTTGAGAGGTATGGGCCGGGGGCTGGTGGGGCTGCGGCTGCTGCCGCGCCCGCCGCAGGCAGAGGTCTGCAGGCTGCGGTGGGTGCTGCTGCTCCGCTCAAGTGCCATGAGGCTGGCAGAGGGCGCAGACTGGGAGGAGGGCAGGGAGGTGCGGCGTGGCAGGTAAAGTGTGTCAACATCAGAGCCCTGCAGCAGCAGTAGGGCAGCTCAGTAAGAGCGGTGAACTCAGCTCCGCCTTCACCCAATATTGTGGCCCAGAATGCCCGGCGGTGGGGGTGCTGGGGTGCATCGAGCAGGCAAAAGTAGCACATGAGATCTCAATGCAGTTCAGCTGGTTTGCCGTGCAAGGGTGTCAAATGAGAAAAAGCAAGACTGGCAAGGTTGGCAAGCACTGTGGGGCGGAGCAAATTAAAGGAGCTGCTTGGAGCCCACCTCTGACACCAGGCTGTCGCCGCCAGCCGCCAGAGCCGGTACTAGGACCCCGCCGCTCTCCTCCTGCCCTGCAGGGTAGCCCCGGTGGCTGCTACGGAGCAGCAAATCCGCGGATGCTGCGCGCCGCATCTGCAGATGAAGTTAATCAGGGCATGAACACAGGAATGAGAGGGAGGGAGCAGGCAGAGCAAAGCGAAAATGCTGGGAGCAGTGCCGCAAGCACGTTTGATGTCGTTGATGTCAGGTGCACCCCTCAGCGTTGCCTTACAGCAGGCACAAACGGCCCTCACTCACCGCCGTTGCAGGAGGCAGGGGTGCCTGCTGCCCGAAATGTGCGAGGTAGCCGCCGTGAATGTCGAGACTTGAAATGCCGCTGCTGGTGCAGTGGTGGTTCGCAGGTGGGGCTGAGACGGAAGCAATGGATGGTATCGGCAGCAAGTCATGGGGCAACTCGTAAGTGCTGACAGGCGCAGCTGAGTAGCCGCCATGTCGCCAGGACTGCATGGCGGAGAGAAGCTCCTGCTGCAACACCTTGTCGGGATGGCACCGCCAGTCCATATAGCGCTGCTCCTGGAACTGCTGCGGCTGCTGCTGTGCTTGATAGGGGCCTGGGCGCAGTTGCAGCGGCGCCGCAACACCAAAACCGCCGCTCAGCCCGTCGTACCGCTCATCCTGCCAGTACTGAGCTGGTGCCGGCTGCAACAGGGGCGCCTGCTGGGGCGACATGGTTACTGGCACGAAGCGCATGCCGCCATGGTCACCCTGCACCACTGCCCGGTGCGAGTGCGACTGCACTGCTGGAATGTCGGCAGCTAGGCTGGCGCCAAGAAGGGACTGAGAGGATTCCAGCGAGTCCACCAACTCGCTGCTAGGGCTCATGCGTTGCGCGCGAGCGAAGGAAGAGATGGGCACCGGGGCTGACGGCGCCGTCGCTGCTGGCGCCAGTCCTGATGGTAGCACCCAGCAATCGCCCGAGCCGGCGCCCTCCTCATCCAGTAGCATGAAGTCTGGTAGCTGCTGTGGCATACAATGCGGCTCTCTCAGGGCCAACATGCTGCTTCTGCTGCGCGAAAGGTGAGTGCCTGCAGGAAGAAAACAGAGGAGGGAAGGGTTGTGCGTGCGGAGCGGTGGCATGCCGCAGTAGCACTGGCGTCCAGTGTAAAGGTGACGGCGGGTGCGACTCTGGAGCCCAAATGGGAGTTGGCCTGGTCTAGTTGCGTACTAGGGGTTCACCAAGAAGCTCAAGATCCGTCTAAAGTGGCTTGGCACAGACGGGCCCACTAGGTGGCCCCATGCAAGTCGGCAAGGATTGAGGGCGAGGCCCCCAACAGCTGGTTGCAAGACATCCCCACTGCTCGGAAAGGGGACTCATCTCATAACACCCTGCTATACTGCGGGGTGGTGCGGCCGTGCATGAGCCCGACGCCTGAAGGGAGGTGTGGACCTCCCCCTTTCCTCGGTAAAACACGGCAGTCTAAATTAACCGGTGAGCGAAGGAAAGACCGCAACACACCTGCTATGTGCCCAAAACGTCCAGTGCACCGCGTGCCGCGTCTCACCCCGGCTCTGAAGCTAGCGCTTTGAGGGACCGAAGGGTGCGGAAGTGACAGCAAACGTTCATGAAGTGATTCCTACACATTCCCCAGATTACCAATTGGGACCAGGCCACGGTGGCAGCACCGTGCACGGCCAATAATCTGGAAGGAGGCCTACTGAATCTATATTGACAAAAGAAAGCAACTATCGAACGGAGGACGGCCGAACATGGCACCGGCCCATCAAGCAACCCCTACTATGCACTACAGTGCGCCGCCAGTGCACTGCCAGTCGCTGGTTCCCAGCTTGCCAAACAGTGACTTGAGCAGCTCAACGAGTAGCTGCCTAGCCAAAACGGGTTGCCCATCTCATCCAAACATCTGGTCAAAGTCTGTCCCACGACCTGGCCCGGGCTGGGCCATGTCAGGGTGAATCCGCCCTGGCTCCCGCTGAAAATCATCTGCGAAAGGGAAGCGGCGCGCGGCCCAAATACAGGGGCAGCAAGGATTAGTATAAACGAAGTGAAGAAGCACCCAACATGAATAGCTCGCACCACAATGTAAGGGAGCTAACAGCAGGCAGGCTGCCACAGTCATGCGGGCTGCAACAGTGAGCACCTGGGTTGAAGCCGCGCATGCCGGGCGGCGCAATCGGGTCGTAGCGCGCCCCGGGTGGCAGGCTGCTGCGCCCTGGGGGCTGTCCCATGCCCCCACCCATCCTTCCTGGCCCGAATACGGGGTCTCCTGGCCCTACATGCATGCCGCCGCCGCCATGAAGCGGTCCCGGCTCCATGAGGCCTGCAGTGGTCAGCCCAGTGGGTCGCATACAGGTTCATGCATGAAGAGAGCACCCAGAGCTGAGGAATCACATGACTGCAACTCTGGCATCTGCCCGTCCAATATGATGCCTTTGTCGCTGCAGCATGCACAGCTGCAGGAATGCTACGAGTGCTGCGATGCGCTGCCACGGCAGTGTTCTGCCCACCTGGAAGTATCGGGCCACCACCATATCCAGGTGGGCGCACGCCTGGAGGCACCACATCTCCTACGCCTATACCCACAGGCACCCCGGGCGGGCAATAGCCTACCCCGGTCACACCTGCTCAAAAATGGCCAGCAACAACAGGCGGGGACTAGTCAAGTCATTGGAAGGCGGCTGGGAGGGGCCACCCACAGCAGCTTGAAAGCTGCTGACTGCCGACAGGAAAGTTGGCAATTGAGTGTGACAGGAAACAGCAATACATCAGGTGATTGCATGCAGCAGCAGCCCAGGGAGTGACCCAAGCACCGCTGGGACGGTGGATACCCACCGTACGGTCGTTCCTGCTGCGGTGCAGCCTCCCTTGTTGATGCCCTGCCGCTGCCGCTAGCCTGGGCAGCCTCCTCCCTCCGCTGCCCTGCAGCCGCCGAAGTGCCAGCATGTAACACGCTCCCAAACTGCTGCCTGCGCCAATACCAAGGGAGCATGGCCGAGAGGGTGGTGCAACGTGTTTAGGAGACGTGCTGGACATAGCAAACAGCTGTTCCCCAAGCAAGCCAGCTCGCCTGCTTGCCTGCCACACTACATGCACCCCACACAGCAGGGAAGCTTAGCATGCACATCAGAGCGGGCTGGATTTGTGCTGCAATCTTTTGCAACCAACAACCAGGACCAACAGGGCTCCTGCCTGTGGCGCTGCCTGGCGTGCATCGCTGGCTGGCACCCGGAGTGCAGGTGACTGGTGACCTGTGCTGTCATAATGAGCTGGCTGGCTAGGTGCTGATTGCGCACCTCAGCTTCCCCAGGAGCTCAGACAAGCGCTGGTAGCAGCCAGGAGGTCCTGGTGCATCTTTGGTGTAGATGGCTGTGTCCAACTCCAAGGTTTGGGGCTTTCCAGGGGAAGGCCCTGCCATCCAGTGCACCAGAAGCTGGCTGCCCACCACCAAGCATTTTACATATAGTGGAGCACGCTTGCCTGCAGAGCGGGGCATTTGAGGGACAGATGCGTGGATAGGCCAAGGCCAGACTGTGCTGGAGGCTACGAAACGTCGTGCCTAGGGTCAAAACTATGGTGATAATCTGTCAGCAGCAGGATTTCAGCCACCCTCCATCCACAATGCAGCCATGAAGATGGCAGCGATAAGACCCCGGTGTCTGCACCTGCAACCGCGGTAGCTTTAGATGCAGGCCGATGTTCTGCGCACGTCAATGCGGATGGCTCAACTGCCACTTGGTGCATGGACAAATTGAACGAGCACAGTACTGCGCGCGACGCCCCCCCACACCTTCTGTATCTTGGTAGCGGAAGGCATAGGCTCCGTCCAAAGTGTTCCACCCCACCAGTCCAACCTCCTCACGATCCTTGGCAAAATCTGCAACCGTACCAGCAAGGGTGCGTGGGTTGGGGCAGCGAGGGCAGGTTGTTGGTACAGGGCCTCACGAGTGATGGATTACGCATTTCCAATAATTGATAGCTTGCTCCTAACGGCTTGCCCAAGTACCGCGATGGGCAGCCAAAGTAACCAAAGATCGCTAAACAGCAGCAGCAAGGAACGCAATGTGGGACAGGAGTAATTCATGGGCGTGCCTACTTTCGTGCCTTGCCTGCACTCTCATCCTCTGCCTCGGCGCCGGTGGCTACCACCTTATATCCCTTTGCCAACAAAAAGGCATGCACGGCAAAAGCCAGCTTGTCGTGGGATGACCTGCAATTGAGCAATAACAAGACGCTGCTTGGCCAATAGCTGAAGCACGAGCAGGACGACTGGCGGTTGCGGCCGGGCGGAGCAGTGCCAGCGCCCGGACCTGAAGGTAGGGCGTGACGCCCGGATCACCGCGAGAGTGGCTGCCTCCATTGCAGCCTAAGCTCTGGGACCGGCTGCAGCGGCAACGGGGTGTCGAGGTGTGGGGGGCTATGATCACCAGATGCTCGTGCCCACAAGTCTCGGTCCAAGGCGTGCTGAAACTGCCAAATGATCGTTGAACGCCAGTTACAAGCGACCTGCAGTCCTCCAGCGCCTTAGAACAATTGAACACGCCAAGTTTTCTTCCCGGGCTGCCTGATGCAGTGGGCAAGTTTGAAGCAGGGCCTGCCTATCCGCCAGCCCTATTGCACACACCTTCCGGCGATCCATCACCGTTTGCACAGCTTGGGCTACCCCGAGGCTGCTCCTATCCTAGCTTGTTGACTCCACGGACACCCGGCGTCACACGCAGCAATGGCTGGTAAGTGCGGCTGCTGGTGCAGCCTGGGAGCTGCCAGGGCCTGCTGGCGCGGCCTGCTAGCGGCGAAGGCAACCAGCCGCGTGTGCGCCGTGATCCAGCCTGCTTGAGAGTGGTTTGAAGTGGTTGCGGACTCTGCAGTTCCAGAATGCCTGCTGTGCCCATCTGTGCTGCAGAGGACGGTGAAGTCAGCGCCATCGTGTGCGACAATGGCTCCGGCATGGTGAAGGCCGGCTTTGCGGGCGATGATGCTCCCCGGGCCGTCTTCCCCTCCATCGTGGGCCGCCCCAGGCATCAGGGCGTTATGGTGCGTATGTTAGGATTGGGCCTCTCCTGGGGCGGCCGGCTTGAAACGGGCCAGCTCCGCCGCTGCCGCCGGCGGCGGCAGCACGAACCAAGCTGCAACAGCTGGCCTTAAGGGGCAATTTCCAGTGTGCCGTGCTTCAAGGTTGGTAGGACAGCTTTCAAATCCCTGCGTATGATTATCACCATGCGTGGCCTGCTCCCTGGCACCGTTGGTGGGTGCAGGTGGGCATGGGCCAGAAGGACGCCTATGTTGGCGACGAGGCGCAGTCCAAGCGTGGTATTCTGACCCTCAAGTATCCCATTGAGCACGGCATCGTCACCAACTGGGACGATATGGAGAAGATCTGGCACCACACCTTCTACAATGAGCTACGCGTGGCACCAGAGGAGCACCCAGTGCTGCTCACCGAGGCGCCACTCAACCCCAAGGCTAACAGGTGTGTTTTTCCAGCTGAAGGGTGTGGTATGATGCTGCCTCCTTATATGAAGTAGAGAAGTGGCAAAGGAGAGAATAGTTGCTGGCAGGGTAAAGTATGAGGCAGTGGGGCGTAGGTGGCCAGCTTGAGGGTGCAGGTATATTTTGCCCGCCTTGCATCCGGGGTGCAACCCCCGCTCAGTTTGCTCGGTCATTCAGTCGATTCAACCTACCCAATCGCTGGCTCCTGCCTGTCTCACTCCTGGCTGCTTGTACATCCCTCTGCATCCCTCGTCTCCTGCAGGGAGAAGATGACCCAGATCATGTTTGAGACCTTCAACGTGCCCGCCATGTACGTGGCCATCCAGGCAGTGCTGTCCCTGTATGCCTCGGGCCGGACCACTGGTATCGTGCTGGATAGCGGCGATGGCGTGTCGCACACTGTGCCCATCTATGAGGGGTAAGCCGGGCTGGGGATGACACTCGCAGTGCTGCCGCAGGGCTTCAGCAGCGAGGCCGGGAGAGCTCTGGTTTGTGTGAAGCAATAGTTTTGTCGGCAGACTGCGTTACGGTTCAGTTGCAGGGGGCGTCCAGCGCTAGGAGTGAGCCTTGCCCTTGACCAGCTCTGGGTGCTCCGTGCACCGTTGCTGCTTACCAGTGACAGATTGCCTTGTTGACCTCTGGAGCCAGCTGCTCTTCTGCATCGCTGACCCTGCTACTATCTGCGCTGGCCCCGCTCGTCTGCAATGTGCAGCTTCGCGCTGCCGCATGCCATCCAGCGTCTGGACCTGGCTGGCCGCGACCTCACCGACTTCATGATGAAGATCCTCACCGAGCGCGGCTACTCCTTCACCACCACCGCAGGTGAGCACCTTGCTTCGTTCAGGAACGTCAAAGCAGCTGATGGGATATCTGTCTTGATTGGCTATTGTAAAGCTCCACGACACAGGACTGCGGCGCCGCATGCACATCTCCCTGCCGCTTCTTTGTGCCGGCTTGCAGCTGTGCTCACTCCTTTGTCCCTGTGCTTGTTGTTTGTGTGTCCCCAGAGCGCGAAATCGTGCGTGACATCAAGGAGAAGCTGGGCTACGTGGCGCTGGATTATGAGCAGGAGCTGCAGACCAGCCTCAACTCATCCACGCTGGAGAAGACCTTTGAGCTGCCAGACGGACAGGTGCAGAAGGGCAGAGGTCTGCGGTGCAAGGGAAGTGGTGCAGCAGCAGCAGCGGGGGTCACCGGCTGTGGTGGCAGCAAAGGGAGCTGCACAAACTTCGGCCAGCATTTGCTGCATTCTATTGGCCTCGCCCTTTTTGGCCTGTACCCCCAGCCCTTGCTATATTTATTTGTGCGCACGCACCCCAAGTGTACTCTCGCCTTGCATTGTTGCGGTTATGCACCCTCTCCCCCCCACCAGATTTACTCTGCCCCACTTCGTTCCTTTCTTTCTCCAACCCCACAGGTGATCACCATTGGCAGCGAGCGGTTCCGGTGCCCTGAGGTGCTGTTCCAGCCCTCGATGATGGGCCTGGAGAGCGCGGGCATCCACGAGACCACCTTCAACTCCATCATGAAGTGCGACGTGGACATCCGCAAGGACCTCTACTCCAATATCGTCATGTCGGGTGCGTCTGTGGGCTGCTTGGTCTGATGGGTTCTGCTGGGAAGCGCCACGCAGGGGGGAGGGGAGGAAAAGGCATCCCTGTCACACCTATGCCTTGCGCGCCCCAATGTAACCAGTTGCCCGCCTGTGTATTTTAGCGGATTAATCCATATGCGCACCTTTGTCTCACCCACCTGCAGGCGGCACCACCATGTTCCCGGGCATTGCGGATCGCATGGGCAAGGAGATCACCGCTCTGGCCCCCTCGTCCATGAAGATCAAGGTTGTGGCGCCCCCTGAGCGCAAGTACAGCGTCTGGATTGGCGGCTCCATCCTTTCATCCCTCTCCACCTTCCAGCAGGTGGGGGTTGGTGCCAGCAGGACTGGCTCTGTACAGCGTGCTAAGACATGCTTGAGCTGTGGTTGAGCTGTGGCTGGTGGCGGCGTGGAATGCCAAAGAGTGCCTGCTGTATGCGCGGGCGGTGAGCGGCATTCACTGGTGGGCGGTGCCCGTATAAACGTCTTTTTCTTGCGTTGCTGGGGAGGAAGTGACACTTGTGGCTGGAATGTGCTGTATCTCACTTAAAAAAGCGATTCCTGGCCCAAGCGGATGTGCAGATGTGGATCAGCAAGTCTGAGTATGATGAGCAGGGACCGGCGATTGTGCACAGGAAGTGCTTCTAGAGTGCTTCTACGCGGCGCACATTGCAGCAGCAGGGCAGTGGGAGACAGATGGATGCAATGCTGGGGTGTCGCCGCCGAAAAGGCGGCGCGCAGACCACGATGCAACCGCGACTCCTCAACCCATTCTATCAGCCACAGCAGCTGTGGCGGCTTAATGTCTTTGATACTTGTGTGTACGCTGCCCACATTTGCGTGTAGCGTGGGGCAGCCTTGGAAAAAACAGTAGCCCTTGTGAGTTCTGCTCTGTCGCTTCCTTTCGTTCGAGCTTGTTGTAACGTTTTGGTTTGCAGTTCATCCCTGTTTCTCATTGAGCAAGCAGTGGCGCAAGCAGGCCAAGTCATTGCCTCCAGCTCACGCTGCTCCTGCCTGTGTGGCAGGCTGCAAATCAGCACACGTTTTCCAGGCAACAGCAGCCGAGAGGAGGAAAAATGCCTGCCGTTTTGATGCCTTGTCAGCGCAGGCTGGGCACGCCAGCCCAAATGTCAATAGGTAGCGTTTGTTCCAGCTCTTTCGTAGCGTGGGGGGTGGCCCGCAGTCTCTGCTGCCTCCTGCCGCTGCTTGCTGATTCTCTATTCCTTGCTGCCTGCTGCCCTTCCCAGCTTTCCTGCCCCGCTGTCCTTCCCAGCTTTCCTGCCGCGCTGTCCTTCCTAACTTTGCTCACCCTGCTGCACAGCTGTCAGTACGTGGGCCGCTGGCGCTTCTGGTGCAGTGGAACTGACGCCAGGGAGAAGCAGGGCCCTCCAGCGCCTTTGCAATGCTCGTTGCCCCTAAGGATCCTCAATGTTGGAGGTGTTACGTTTGAATTTGTTAACACAGCACTTGCATTGCCAGCTGAGCCAAGCACCTCAGCTGGGCGTGGCTGGCCGTGCTGCAGAGGCGGTGCCACTCTGTGGCTGCGCGGCATCCACAATGGAGGCATGGGAGGCATAAAGCACTTGATAGTCCGCCAGCACCTCTGGGATTTCTCGCATGCGAAGGTCGCTGGCAGCAAGGTGCATGAATCGCCCAGGCAGCTGCACACCAGCATCTGCCAGCGCTTCAGGGCCGCGCTCCCTGCAAACCAGGTGAAGCAGACGTGGAAGGCATTTGGACTCCTTCGCAACATGTAGAAGAAGCCTCCAAAAATAGGACTTGTATACAGGGGGAGTGTTAATACCCTTCACATGCATGGAAGCCTTAGAACACCTTCAAACGGGCTGGTCGGTGGTAGGAAAGAGCCCTCAATACACGACAAGGGCAGCTGGCTGCGTTCCAGGATGTCAAGTCAAGCAAAGAAACCGGACCATGCAGGCTAGCTGTGCCCTGCTTGCTGTGCTGAGCCAGAATGGCAGCGGGCACGGGCAGACAGGCGGTCACACCTCAGCACCATGCTCCACCCCACTCGAGCCAGCCGCCTATAGTCCGCCATCAGCACCGGAAGGTCGCGGAGCTTCAGCTCTTCAGCAGCACACGTAGCGAAGTACCGCCTTGCAGCAGCAATCAGCTGCTTGGTGTCAGGAGGAGCCGCCCCCTCACCTACTCCACCTGTTGCTGAGGCCGCGGAGGCGGTGTTGTTGCTGCCGCTAGGATTGTTGGTCAACACTCGTTCCCCTAGATGCAACAGCCCTTCGTCGTGCTCCTCGCTGACGGCGGCTGCCTGCTGCGCCGCTGCCAGCTGCATGGCGGAGCCTGTCGGGGGCAGGCCCAGTCGGCCACGCAGGGAGGAAAGCGCGGTGGAGAGCGTGGGGATGTTCTGCTGCAGGTAGGCCAGCCCTCCAGTGAGTGCGCTGGCACCAGCACTAGTCGCTGTTCCTTGCTGCAGCTGTTGTTGCGGCTGCTGCTGCTGCAAATCCCCGCCCGCCGCCGCCAGCAAACCGCCCCCGGCTGGGGAGCCACGTGGAGAGGGCGTCTGCCGCTGCTTGCCAGGGGGGAGCGGCAGCACTGGTGCAGCAGTCGGTTCGGGTGGTGGCTGGGACGCGGAATGTGCCAAGTCAGCAAGGGACACGAGGTCTGGCTGGGGCGGGGTGATGTCCTCCAGGTCTGCGATGCAACAATATGCAACTCAGTGCTATCCAGGCTAAATAAGCGAGTCAGGGCTGTCAAATGCAAAGGTAACGCTGCAGCACGGGATCCATGTTTGAATCATAAGGAACAAGCACAGTGTAGACTGCAAACTGGGGATGACATACTGGCTTGGCGACTCTACATGAACACACCACCAGCATGAGTCAACAGCAGCCAGCAAGCGGCGCTATGCATTCTGTACAGGCACAAGAATATGCCAGGCATCTTTGCGGAACAGCCGCACACGCTTGTCCGAGCTGGCCCTCACCCAGCCACCAAGCGTCTCCAAGGGTGGTCGCGCCATCGGTGCCTGCAGCGCAGACCTGGGTGCGCAGCATGTCGGTGTGGAGCCGACAAAAGCAAGCAGAGCGCGCGATGGAATCAAGCAGTAACAGCTGCAAGCCGTCGGGAGGCTGTGTGACCAGGCAGCACACCCATGCCACAACACAAGCTCAATGACTCTGGGGCATCCACAAAGCAAACGGGGAGGGACTACGGAACATGGCCGGGTGCAAAAGCCCAGCCCAGCCCGTCAAGGAGCTCACTCAGCCTCCCATACAGCCCAGCCACAGAGACGACCGCAGTCACGACCGCACATGCAGACCAGCAACAGCAGCAGCCGTACCTCCAAACAGCAGCAGGCGGCCGCCGCTGAGCGCTGTGAGGGTGTGCTTCTCACGGGCAGTGGGAGCCAGAGACGCCATCTCAACACCCCGCCACGCCACCCGCTCCTGCCGGTCTAGAATGACGACATCTGCAGCCGTGGGGGCCATGCAGGGTTTCAGGGATGGCAAATTCCTGATGGTGTTGAGGGATTGACCCATCAAGGGCGCAGACGGGCGGGCAGGCAAGCAAGTCTGCCTGCTTGACAGGCAAGCAAGTAGCAGAGCGTACAGAGGGGCATGCAGACCAGCAGCCGACCATATCGCAATGGCCAGGGAGTCGGCCAGATGTGTAGCAGACACAGGGGCATGAGCAGGCAGGGAGTCGGGCGGGCACCTGACAGGTACTCGCTCTTGCTCTTGATCCCCATGAGCGACCGCTGCTCCGTCAGGCCACCCACAAACACCACCCAGCTGCCGGTGACTGCAGGGACCACACAGCCACAGCCACAGCCGTAACAAATTGACCATTGAGCCACTGCAGATGTGCAGGGTCTTTGCTTCCCCTGCCAGTTGCCCTTCATGGGGTGGGATGCAAGTAGCTTATGGCTACAAATCAACAAGGCAGCAAGACCTGGCTGCAGCACTGCTATACCCACCGGTCTGCCACTTCGGCCCCCTGCGCTGCCACACCAAGCACATGCAACCCCGCTGGTTACCTGCAACTGCGTGCCCACGGCGTGGCGGCGGCGCCGGCCCTTCCAGTTGCAGCTGCGTCCACTGGGCGGGACCTTCTCCCTCCAACCCCCGAAGCGACCAGAGCTCATTTGTGACCCCTGGAGGAACAAGGGGACAATGATCACAGCATGCACAGCAGGGCAGATCAGCACAGTGAAGCGGTGGGCAACAGGACACGATGTGGCAAAACGGCTCACGTGGGCATTGCAGCAGACACCAAAAGCAGGGCAGGGTCCTGCTCAGCTCTGCTGTACTTAGAGTTAGGGTGTTAGCTAGCGGTGGAAAGGCAGACCAATGACAGAAAGCCAGCATGCACAAACGTTGCAATGGCAGAGCCGCAGGCCACTGGGACACCGTGCCAGTGCTTGGGAGCTGGTCTTTGCATAGCAAGTTGTTGTCTTGGTGTGCGCAAGATTGCATGTGAATATGAAGATTACGGGTGCACACCGTAAGCATCTCCGCCAAACATGAGCACGCGTTGCTCCAAAGCAAACAGGGCGGTGCAGCAGCGGGCGCGAGGCTTTGTGCCAGAAACCTTCACCTCCTGCCAAGTACCTCTGCTGGGGTGGGGGGTGGGGGTGGGGGTCGGTGCACACAACAGACACAATAGAGGTTGCACACAGTTGGCACATGCTGCACCAAACTCCAGGCCAAACCTCCATGCAGGTCGCCGGATAGCTAGGCAGCCTTTGGATGCGGGCATTATGAAAGGCAAGCTGCGAGGCATCTGGCAAGGGGATGGCTGCTTACCGCTCCAGATCAAACACCCAGGCATCATCCAGCCGCCGGTTGAGCGAGTCTGCGCCCCCAACTATCAGCAGCTTGTTGGTGCCCACCGCTGTCATGGAGGCTCGGTCGCGGGGGCAGGGCTGTGGTGTGTCAGGTTCAGCGCTGGACAGCCGGCTCCATTCCCAGGTGTCCTGTAGGCAAGAGTGCACATTAGTGCAGATTAGTGCACTATCGTGCAGAATAGTTCAGGGAGAAGCGCAAGAAGAAAAGGTTCGGCAAGAATGCCACATGGGCCAACACAGGGCAGGTGAACTTGGTAAAATTACAACTTGTATCAACCACACGTGGAGTCGCCATGACGACACCACCATGATATCCCCTGCTATGCTGAGCAACCACCATACCAAAATGGTGCATTATGGTGATGTATGCTGTGCTGTGCGAAACCGTGCTGTGCTATGCCATGACATGATAGATTGACCCAGCTGTCGGCGCTCGTCTCCCCAGCAGCTCACCGTGTTGAGGCACCAGAGGTCGTTGAACTGGTGCAGCTTGTGCTGCTGCTTCACATACACGTGCCTGCGCACAAGACAACCATTGCCAGGCAGCCATCCAGCACCAACCGCAGCCAAGGGCTTGCAAAAAAGGTGAGGGCGTCAGGCAAAAGTTGAGCTGGAGGAGGCAGGTGCAGATGCGATGGGTGCGGCCATTACGGCAGGAGGTGCTCGACCCCAAGCCTGCTGCAGCTGCTGCCTCACCACAACAGCTGCAGAGTTCACTATGCATGCTTTTTCCCACGCAGGCAGTGTGGATTTTTTTCAGTACTTCGCCGCCTCACCCGCCAAACAGGTACATCTTCCTGCCAATGACAGCGGCAGCATGGAAAGCGCGCGCAGCGGGCCCCACCGCCCCTTTCTCAGGTGCAAACCAAGCCTCTTGATCACATTGCAGCACTGCCAGGTCGTCCAGTGCCTCCTTCTGCTTGTCGATGCCGCCAAACAATACCTGCGACGCGAGCAGTTTAGACATTTAAACCACCGCGGCCAAGGGTGTTGGGGCGTTGGGCCAACATTTTCAGGTGGCTGTCCCCGCTTGACAGTGAACTGTTAGATCAGCCGCTGCAGCTCGATAATGGAGCAGCCGATACAATGCCAGCACTCACCAGGAACTCCTCCCCCCAGCAGGCCCGGGCGTCGACAGTGACGGCAGAGTGTCCGCACCGTGCTTGCGGCTGGTTGGGGTAGCTGGCCTCCACCCATCGCGCCCGCACCGTGTCCAGCGCCATGACGGATTGCTAGGCGCGGTTCCAAGCCGGCAGGCAGGGCGCAGGGGTTACCTGGAGCTAGTGGAATACACTCGCCGGCGGGGATTACCCCGACAACCTGCGGACTTTGCCCTCGTAAAGCGTACACCAGATAAGTGTTTGATCAAAGCAGATCACACTGAGCGAGCCTGGGGTGCAACCCTGGCCGCCTGAACCCTATTCTGCGCCGACTGGGCTGCTTCCGGATTGGGAACTCGCAGCGTACCGAGTGTGATCAACGCAATTACAGGAATGACATGAAAATCACGTTGCGCAATGCTTGAACACCTGGCGCCGCGGCGCTGGCGGCAGGGGCGCAGCATGCGAGGAGCATTCAAGCCTGGTCTTGCAGGGTAACTGAGAGCCGATGTTGATAGGAGTTCATCGGCACGTCCTGGATAGTAAACAGATTGCTTGTTTTTACCATTGACAAGTTCACAGGCAAGTTATAAAAATGCAGCAGGTCATTTTTGGCTCCCTCCTGAAGTTGTTGAGACATAGAAAATTGTCGGCATGTGAAGGGCAGCTGAAAAAACAAACTGCAAAGTTTATTAGCATTTCTCAGGAAAGGCAGTCCTGTTGCAAGTAACGTGGTCCTACTGCCGCTTCGCCACAGCCAAGTGGCCGTCAACCGCAGTGCCGCTGCCGCTCGCGTTGCAGCTCTGCCAACCGCTTGAGAAGCAGCTGCTCTACGCTGCCCACCTCTCGCGGAAGCTGTATCAGCACCTCAAAGTGGTGCGCCCCACAAGCACGCCGACCCTGCACCTCCTGCTGCACCCCCGCCTGCGAAAGTGACAGCACTGCGCCGTGCTGCGTGCCAGGCGGGATGGTAAGGCTGGCAGTACCACGCAATGTGCTGACTGTGGCGGTACCACCCAACAGCGCATCCCACAGGGGTACTGCGATGTGAGAATGAAGGTCCAGCCCTTGCCGCCAAACGCCCTCCTCTTGGTCCACCTGCAAGCAGGCAGGCGAGCCAACGAGCGCAAAAGTTGGGTAAGCGCGGCACTTCCAGTTTGCAATGTAACATTTGGTTTCACACACCACCAACAATAGAATTACCAGAGAGCACACTGCTGGCAACGCTACACTGACAGCTCAGTGAAGCTGACCAGCACTCGCCACCCTCTGTCCAGCCCTTGCACAGCACTTGCCACCCCCTGTCCAACCCTTTCGCAGCACTTGCCACCCCTGTGTCCAGCCTTTTCGTGGCAGTTCCACCCTCTGTCCAACCTTTTAGCAGCATTCACCGCATTGCCTCACCTTTACCTCTAGAGTGACTGCTCCCCGACGCCCGCCTACCCTGGCGACACTGCCCTGCCCCACCAGCCGCAGCTTGCTGCCGTCATCTACACCTGGCGGGACACGCACAGCCACGTTGCGCGGCTGCTTTGTCAACCCCAGCCCTCCGCAACGGCTGCAAGCGTGGGTGACGTGAAAACCGTGGCCTGCACATGCCGGGCAGCATACTATTGCTCTGCTGGCGCCTGCACCCAGGAACAGACAGGAGCATTCAGTTATTGTCGTGGCATAATGTGAAGCCCCCAACCCATGCTTGGAAGGAAGCCAATGCAGGCTGACTGAGGTACATGCCTGGGATAGAAGCGAGGAAGGCGCAGGAAACACCAACGAGCAGCTCAGCTGCCACCCCCCAGATGCTGTATGTTCAGCAGCCTTCGATGTTATATCCAGTCCCCTAGATAGCTGTTACTTGCCTTTGGGCCGACTGCCCACGTCAGTGGGCAGTCTGTGCCGTACTATCTCGCCGCGCCCCTTGCACATGGAGCATGCCGGCGAAGGGGTCCCTGGCTGGCAGCCAGTGCCGTGGCATTGCCTGCATGCATCCTGCACATCCACCACGATGCTGCATTGCGTGCCCAACACTGCCTTTCTGAAGCCTAGGTGAAGCAGTGCCTGCACGTCCTCTGGAGCTTCATCGCGCCTACTGGTTGCCCCATGGCGCTGCCGCTCCCCGCTGCCACCAAAGCGTGCCTGCTCATACTCCCACCGCTGCTGCTCGTCGTATAGAACCTTAAAGGCTCGAGAGATGGCCTGCAATTGTAGATTCAACAGAGGCATCAACAAGCATGGATGTTTTTAGTGCTAGCACTCAATCAAAGAGCAACCGGAGCAACCAAGAGCTGCCGTGTAGAATGCAGTGCTCTTGTGACCAACCCTTCCACTCCGGCACAAGCCCACCTTGAAGCGTTCGCTGGCAGCAGGGGAAGAGTTCACGTCTGGGTGCCACTGCCGGGCCAGCAGCCGAAACGCCTGCTTGACCTCATCCCTGGAAGCGCCACGATTAAGGCCCAGCGCCGCAAAGTGGCAGTCGCCGCCTGTGCTGGCGGCAGTGGCGGCAGCTGGGGCGGGCCGCATGCGGCGGCGTGGCACGGGAGATCTGCCGTTGTATTTGCATTGCCGCAGCCATACTGCTCGATCGCCAAGCTGCGGCCCTGTAGGCCGCCCAGCAGCGGGCATTGGGTCCCGTGAAACTGGGCCCCGCCAACCCCTTATGCTGCCCAACAGGCTGGCAAACTACATATGCCACTGGCTTACGGTGAATGGAGGGGCATGGATACCCCATGGGGCTCAAGCCTGCCAGCTCAGCCGACGCAAAAAGTGAAACAGGTGCTCGCAGATGACACTTTTCAGCTCACTCAGCCGCGTTACTAGACGGCCATTGGTATCGTGTCGTGGTTGCACGACGCAGTACCCGCGGAAGGAGCGCGGACTTTGAACGCTTGCAGTCGCGCCGCTCCTCTCGGTGGCGTGATGAATGCCGGCACAGGCGCATAGCAGCGGTGGTTGGAACTAGCTATGCAACCCGCGGGGGCGACCCTGCAGAGGGGCCTGCTTGTGCGCCACGCTGGTGGCTGCTTGTCGCCGCGGGTGCTGGACTTTCTGTGCTTTGACACTCCTCGATCTGTGCTGGGCAACGAGGAGGAAGAAGAGGAGCTTCCGTTTTACTTTGTGGATCTTGGAAGCATTGAAAAACATGTGCACCAGGTTTGTAGAGTGTGGCAGGGCAGTGCTGTTGGTACCTGTGCCGGCATTCAGCGGAGACGGCGGCAGCCCACTTTAATGAGGCAATGCAGCGGCGGACGGTTGCCGGTTGTTCTAAAGGCACTGTGCCTCATGCGTGCATGGCCAGTGTTTTCCTGCAGGGCTCACTACCATGCCCGGCACTATGGGTGGAGCGATCTGCGCTGGGTGCTGGCAGCGGTATCTTGCGGGTGCTGTACCGCCTCGGCGGTGCCCTTCAACACTGCGTCCTGCCGGGCAAGCCCATCAAATTGCAACCGGTGAAGTCGACCAGCAGCAGAAGCGGTAGGGGCAGTGGCAGCGCTCGGCATGGCGGCATCAGCGCGCGGCAGCAAGCCAGCAGCCTGGCCTGCCGCGCGTTTGTGTCCAGCCGTAGACACCTGCAGCTATACCGCTTGGTTGTCGGACTCTTCCCAAAGCTGGAACAGCTGCATGAGGAGCTCAACAGTGGTGCAGTGGTGCTCAGAGATGCTCAGGTTGCTGCCGGTACGGGCTGGGCGATGCAGCCCGGACTGCAGGCAGATACAGCCACCCCTATGTCTCAGGTGGGTGCTTCATGTTCAAGGGCAAATGTGACCCTTTCAAGTCCGCTTTGGCTGGCTCACTCACAACAACCATTTGCGTCACTCAGCTCTGCACTCGCTGGCTGTTCGTGGATAGCAAAGCTAACATGCGGCTTGCTCCCTCATGCGTCTGCACATTTGTTTACGGCTTCTGCCTACCTTCCGACCCTCATTTGCTTGCTGGCACAGGCGGTGCTGCTGGAGCGCCTGGACGACAGCGGCAAGCCATGCCAGCTCACCATCACTGTAGACTTTGCACGTGTTTGCCTTGTGCTTCGAGAGGCGCCAGGTCATGGCGCCAGCCCTGCCTGCCTGCGCACCGTTAACTCCCTAGCTGAGGCGCTTGCTGTGCTGCACCGGGAAACGGGGCACCTGGGGCCTTCCCTCACGGCATCGCCAGCCAAGCCTGCTGGCTGCAGCAGCATGCTTGGTGCTGCTGCCCCATTCCAGTCCCCTGCCAAGCCGCCGCTGCCTGTCCCGCATGGAACCGAGGCTGTCCGGTTGGCAGTTGGGCTTGTGCAGGAGTGCGGCCCGGGCCAGCTGCGGGAGGGGCTGGCGATACTGTCAGCAGCAGCAGGCAACCCGCAGCTGTGTGCTGCAGCCATTGGGTTTGGAGCAATGGAAGCTCTAGTAACAGCAGCAGCTACCGTGCTTCCCACCAGCTCAATGGGAATGGCAGAGCTGCAGCCGTCAGTAGCCGTGGCTGTGACCGGGCTTCTTGATGCTGCACCGGTGGCAACTGGCGCTGCGGGTCGCCTGGTATCAGTACTGGCCGCTGTGCTGCGGCAGAGCTGCGCCAGCCCAATGCTGCTGTGCCGCCTGCTGGTGGTGCTGTTGCAGCGGCCAGATATGCGGGCAGAGGCGATGCGGCAGGGGCTGGCCAGCCCAATCGCAACCATGTATGTCCGCATGTCCCCCGCTGCTGCTGACACGACGGAACTAGCAGACCATGTTGTACAGCACGCTGATAGGGCACCTCAGCAGCAGGATGACCAGCAACCGTTCCTAATGCACCTCGGCTTTGAGACCCCACTTTTAGGGGCTGCTGGTGAGAACCAGGCAGCTGTCAGCAACAAGCATAGCCAGGTCTCCACGCTGGTTGCAACTTTCAACGCTATGTCAGACAGTGGCTCAGACTGTTCGGCTTCTTCCAGCAGGAATGCATCACCGGTCAAGGTGAGGAATGCTGTTGTTTCTCCAATTGTTGTTTGCTTCCGGCCCTTGTCGGGTGCTCACTTATGATTCCCAGCGACTTGGCAACTGTAGTAGGCTGACTTTTCTTGCCATGCCATCATGAGAAACGCAGCCAACAGCTGCTTGATATTTGTTTTCTGTTTGCAACGCTGCACTCGAACGCCTTGCCTGCCCCAACTGCTGCTATGCAGGGCTCCTACGCACGCTCCTTCTCAGCGCTGGCCCTAAGTGGCTCACCTACCGGCTTCCGAGGCTCTCCGCAGCGCTCGGTTTCGGCCTTTTCCAACAGCCGCTTTTCGATACCCCGCCTAGCGCTGCCTGCCTGCGATTCGCCGAGTGGCGCGGGCGGCGGACTGACACGGTCAACACGGCGTGTGCTGAGCGGTACGCCCGGCGGCAGGCGCAGTCCCAGCCCCTTTGCCAGCCCCACGCGGCACGGCGGAAACAATAGCGACCCTCCGGAGCCGGCAGCGGCAGTTGAGTTGGCCACTCTAGCTGGTGCCCTGGGAGAGAGCCTGATGGCGGCAGACCTGCCAGCCATCGTGGCTCACAAGCGGCTGGCAGATGCGCGGCTGGCCGAGGCAGAAGAGGATGGAGTACCTGCCGGTGTGTGTCTTGTAATCTTGTCAATCACTGCCGTCTTGTCTCTAGCAGCGATTACCACGCCTGTTTCCATGTATCAGTGCCAGGCGGACGTATGGCCTATGCTGCACAGCCACTGCTGCTTTTTACTGCTTATGGTGTGCGCACTGTTGCAGAGCTACTTGAAGCGCCCGCTACAAGTGGCGGCGGAGGAAAGAAAGTGCTGGAGGCTCACCGCATCCTGGTAACTGCTCGTTCTCTGCGAAGTGCGGACAGCAGCCCAGCCCTTACGTCAGATACAGACTCTGCGGCTGCTGCTGAGGGTGCGGCAGCACGGTCTGGGAGGCTTCCTCTGGACGTGGAGCAGATTAAGTGCCTGCTCCTCAAGGCGCTTGCGGCTGCTCTGCCGCTGTTGGACTCGGCAGGTTTGTGATGCTGGGATTGCAAACTGCTTCGTGTGTTACAGTAAATGTGCTCTGAGTTGCTGCTGCTTTTATACACGGAAAGTTTTTGTGCAGATGTTAGGCCTACAACCTGTGTTGATGCTTTGTGGTGTGCACCAATCCATCTGCCTTACGTAGCTGCCCAACTATCCAGCCACATTGCCTGTACTGCAATGAACTGCAGGCTGGCCTGACAAGGACCTGTCTCCCATGCTGTCAGCTGAAGTTGTGGGGCTGCTGGGCAAGCCTCTGTCGGCCACACAGGAACAGCTCAAGGAGCTGGCAGTTCAGGCCCTGCTGCTCCTTTCCCAGCAACCACCAGCTGCCGACCGGCACGAGGGACAGCACGCCGGCAGGAGCCCATGCACAGGAGCGAAGGCACATGTGCTTCTGGCAGTAGCGGGAAAGCGACTGGATGCCCTGACTGGCAGCGGGCAGCCAGAGGGCAATGACCGTGCTGAGCTTCTAGCACTGCTACAGCTTCTAACTGACTACACAGGCACAGCACAGCAGCCCTCAGTGGCAGAAAGTGCTGTGCGGCACTGCTTGCAAGGCTTGCAGTCGCTCATGGGCATGCTGCAGGCGGGTGGGATGGATGCAGCCAGCTGGACGCCACCAGGCTGGCAGCTGCTGCACTCAGTCGTGGTGCTGCTGGCAGCAGTGTGCAGGAAATGCGAGGACGCAGAGGCCGGCCAAGGCTTGTTGAACCTCATGCTAGGTGATCAACAGACTGCAGCGATGCTGGCCAGCGCAGCCGGCCACATGCTGCTGGAGCCAGAGCAACCGCAGCCAGGTGCCAGCTTTGCGCAGCGCAGCCGCACCGCAGCGCTACAGCGAGACTTGCTGCAACTGTTCGCGGCACTTGCGGCGCTGGTAGGGCGGCAGCCGCCGTGCGTGCATCAGTCGCATCATTCCCGTGATTCTGACAGGGCGGCATCCCGGCTTAGCGTAGCTTCCTCTGCTCTGGATGACCCAGGCACAAGCAGGGACCCCCCGAATGATCCCGGCCATGACCTGCTGCTGGGTGCGCTGCTCTGGCTGCGGTGTTTGCTGCTGCATGTATATGTTTTGTTGCTTATGAGCTGCCCAGTTTATTGCGTGGCACAGCATGGCTATATGAGTGTTGCACCCTGCTTTGTTGTTTACGGACAGCAGTTGTGAGCCAGGCTGAAGGTTGAGTGGGAAGGCTTGCTGCCCAAACGTGTAGTTGCTGGTGCTTTTCCTGCCGCAGGTCTCAGCGCTCGCCGTGGCCTGACTCGTCGCCAGGCGCTGCACTTCTTTGCTTTTCTTGTCAGCCCCCACTCGGGCTTGGTACAGCGAACCCTGGACCATGACCCTTCAGCAGCTTCGGGAGCAGCAGCAGCCCGGGCTGGAGCGGCAGGCCGGATCGCCTCGAGGCGCCAGCCAGCACCAAGCAATGCACCCAGCCTGCCAGCCAGCAATGTCAGGCTGCGCCAAGGCCTGCTGGAATTCCTGAAGGCAGCCTTTGCAGCACCTGGCAGCCCTTTCGCTGCAGACAAGTTCGTTACAGGTGGGTATGACGTTAGGGGAATGCCATGCCGGGCCCTTGGCTTCTCTGGATGCCCGTTCATCTTCCACCCCAATCCACCCCTTTGCCTTTGCCCATGTTGCATCAACTGACCCATAGTCCGATGCTTGTCTTGCTCCTCTTTTTGCTCCCTCTGCAGATTTCTACATCCGCTTCCATTTCATTCAGTTCCTGAAGCTCTACCATAACCCCCACCGAGACCACCAGGCTCTCTTTCTATGTCGCCAACACATGGATACACTGCTTGTGCTGGCAGCCAACAAGAGCCCACACATCCGCCACCGCTTCCATCAGCTGTCAGGTGCGCAGGAGAGCACCTCCCAAATTCGAATTTAGGGATACCCTGCAGAGCAATGGTCTGCATCTCCTTCCGCTGAATTGTTATGCACTCTGATGCAGCGATTCTGACTTGATATCAGTCACTCAAGACCACACCCACTGGTAACCTGAACCACCACCTGAATCCTCTTTCCAGTGAGAAATGATTTGTTTCTTGTGCTGCAGTTGTGGACTTCTTCGTCAGGGAGTTGAGTCTTGAGTTTGAGGCCAAGCAGCCCGCCCGCGGCCGCATGCACCGCCTCAGCAGCGGGGGCAGCCATGCGGAACACCGCCGCACTTCCTCATCCTCCACCTTTGCTGGCTGTGAGTCAGGAGCTGCTTCGCCGGTGCCTGGGCTGCGCCTGCCAATGAGGCATGAGCAAGAGCCTCAGGCACTGCCGACGGGAGTGCCCCTGCTTCGTCTGCCCTCCCAAGGTGGGGCAGCACATGAGAGCCGCAGCGGCTCATCATCCCCCGCTCTGCAGCTGCCGCCAGGCATTAGCATGGGTGAGGGCAGAGGACTGGCGGTTCCTCGTCTCAACCTGGGTGGGGGGCCCTCGCTCTCCAGCCCTGGAGGCCAAAGCACCCCAAGCCCTGGTAACAGCGCCCGCCACGGCCGGCCGCCCCTGCCGCCCTCGGCACGATCTGGCATGGCTCCGACGCCTCGGCTTACCAGCAGGTGCGCTTCACCTAGGCCCCGGTGCCTCTCTGCTGCTTGTTTTGTTATTTATTACCCTTGCGTGCCACCCATCGGCAGCCTTAACTGTCACCTGTTTGCAGCTGGGTGTTTTGTTACATAATGTCGAGTGATGCCTCACTGAACATGCATGTGCGGGGTTGTCTTGTGGTTGCAGGCTAGGTCGCACAATTACTGCACGGTCCCATGATGCGTCTGTTGCGGCGGCAGCTGCTGCAGCCGCTGGTGCGGCAGCTGTCCTGCCACCGCATCAGCTCCAGCAGCACCACCAGCAGGCGGGCGCGCCTGAGCCTGGCACCGTGCGGAGCTCTAGCGTCGGCAGTTTAGGTTCCACCACTGCAGCTGCACCGTCATTGAAATTGGGCATTCCCAAGCTAGGACTTGCTGGGGTTGGGCGCAGCCTGGGGCAAGGTGGTGGATCGGCGGAGCCGCCAGTGCCTCCAGCAGCCTTGGGGCCTCGGGCAGGCGATAAAAGTCGCTCCAACAGCCGGGTGCACTTCTCTGTGCTGCCCGCAAGCCAGGCTCGTGCTTTGTCAGATGAGGAAGACAGCAGCAGTGATTCCGGAAGCAGCAGCGACGGCTTGGGTGAGGCAGGAGGATCTAGCCGACGGGCGGGAAGCGGCAACAGGAATGGCCACCCAACCCCCCTGGGTTTTGACATGCCGGCTGGCTTCACTTTTAGCGGCGATTTGGAGGAGGACTTAGACCGGCTAGAAGCATTGGAGGGGCAGGTGTGTCACAGGCTGGATACCTGCTTTGTGCTTTGTCACATACCTGCCCGCATGCCTGCGGCCTTTGTGGCGCTTGTTGGGCTGCGGTTTCTATCATCCTAGCAGCATGATGCATAAAATGTTGAGACATAGCGACCGCAAATTGTTTCACAACAGCTGAGTCATCCGTCTGCTTGCTTGCAGCCGACGGACGCGGAGTCAGAAGATGGAGATTATGGGCCAGAGAGCGGGACTGCCTCCCCCACCATCCCTGCCTTGCGCACCAGCCCCTTCCACGCTCGTGGCCCCGTGCCGACACTACTTGCCATGCCTAGCTCGGCAACCAAAGCAGCTTTGCCGCCACATGCACAGCAGCAGCTACAGCAGCCTGCCGGCGGCGACGAGCAGAGGCCAGGCAGCGGCTTTGGCAGTGACCGCGGCGGGGCTATGGCTGTGCCTCGCCTCAACATTGTGGGATCTATGCACTCAACCTTGGAGGCCCGCAACGCTACTGCAGAGCTGCAGGTAGGCAGGCCTACTGAGCAGCCACCCTAGCAGCATGTCATCCCGTCTCTTGCATGTGGGATGGCTGCTCAGCTTCATCACTGTTGCAAAGCGATGTGCATGCATCCGAGCCTGGGCTTGCCTGCTTGTGATTCACCACCTTACCATCCGCTTTCCAAGCAACAGCAGTTACAAGGTGTGCTGCCCACATTCCATCCAAAAAGACAAACATTCCACGCGCATATATGCCTTTTGCTGTGCAGCTAGCTGCGGAAGCGGAGCAAGCCAAGGCTCGGCAGGGGCGGTGCGTGTTGGGAGAGCTGGAGCGCAATACCCTGGGCAAGGGCAAGGTTCAGGCAGCCACCATGCGCAAGCTGCATAGCGCACTGTCAGGTAACTTGATTGCTGGTTGTGCACACCATGTGGATTTTCGTTTAATCTCTAGCGCATACCTCCATGGGTTGCAGCGGCAAGGTTGTGGTCCGTGCATTTGGCGGCACAGATTAGCTCAGGTCATGCACCCATGGCCACCTGTCCATGTGTTGCCTTGAGACCCCAAAGGCAATCTCGCCTGCAGATCGGGTTGATTAACCTAGTAGTGAGCTGCCAACATTATGCTGTGTGCAGATGTGGCCGGCTCTGCAGATGTCTCATACTCGGAGGAGCGTGGGCGGCGGCTGCTGTACCGCGATGAGGGGTTGCACTTGGAGGTACTGCAGCTGGTACTGACCCTCATCTTCACGCAGGAGGGGCAGCTGGACCACACTTACTGCGACCAGTATCCCTGGGAGAGGAAACTGCAGGTGGGTGGGTGGCTGATATGTTGCAGTAGTGGTGATACTGGGGGCGCATAGACACTCCCTACCCTCCCGTGCAGTGCGTGCCTTTCTCTCGGTTTCTTGTTGCCCCTTCGGCTGCATCGAGGTCTGGAGGTTATGAAAACCGCCCAGGAGGCATCAATGCTGCCCTTTGGTGCTTGCGTTGCTCTTGTTGTGCAGAACATCCCCTTCATCCTGTATCACCACCTCAACCATGAGGACAACCGCCATCTCCTGCCACATTTGTTGCCCCGCCTGGCCAGCAACATTAGCAGCAGCGGCAGGTTCTCTGGCGGCAGCCTCAATGGCAGCGCTGCCACAGCTCCCACCACGCCCACACCCGCGCTGCGCCTGATGCGCGTGCTGTGCTCCGCTTTGTTCCGACCCGAGTGGTACACGGCTCGCTCCCGCATCAGCTCAGCTGTCGGCGCCTATTCTACTATTTATAAGGCAGCGCTGCCAGCCTGGGCAGGGGATGGTACTGTGGTGCTTAAACTGGTGGACACACCCAGGCACATACAGGACCGCTGTGCACAGGTAGGGCATCTTGTCTCTCCTTAATGTCCGCCACCCATGTGCCCATGTTCCACCCCTTCCTGTTCTATGACTCTCCCAAGAGTGCGCTTCAAGGCCTGGGCTTCCTGAGTCGTTTCCTTCCGTAGTGATACACAAAACGCCCACACTTCAGCTGCCCTGAACATTTCCGTCCACCACCACCACGCATGTACCCCACACCCACCCGGCCCACCACCACCCACTTGTCCCTTACCGCACTTAATGCACCGTGTACATGCTACCTCTGACCAGCCCATGAACTGACCACCAGGTCACTTGCCCTCCTCCCCGTCCACTATTCCTATATCTGCTGCAGGTAGACGTGCAGGGCGAGGTTTCCATCCTTGAGGCGCTAGCCGGCAGCCCTGCCGCCTGCCAGCTGTACGACTATGGCGTGGACCCAGCAGCAGAGGCGCTCTTCCTGGTGCTCAGACACTACCGATGCTCGCTAAAGTGAGGAGGGGTCCCCAATGGACGTTGAGGCGCTATGCTAGTAATCGAAAGTGTTGGATGGGCAAGGGAGGGAGGTAGTTGTCGCTGAGTGACCCTTGAGGTGAGATCTCAAGGCAGCGTAAACCAAAACTGACACCACATAACATTCCTCACACTCGCAGGCAGTGGCGCGCACGGCAGCCCGCCTCTCCTGCTGGCCAGTTGCGCCTCTACTACGCCATTTTCACTGAGGTAGCTGCTGCGGCAGCTGCGCTGCTGGAAAAAGGAGTGGTCCACTTCGACTTGAAGTGCGACAACTGCTTGCTGGAACCCCTGCCAGGTGAGGCGTGTTGTTGTTGGGCTAATGTAGTTGGTATCTTTTATGGGTGGTACATGGCTGCAACGGAGTTGTTGATTCAGTTGCATGGTGTTCCAAACTGGGCTCCCACTTCACTCAAGCGTACTTCCATCAACCTACATGCCATAAGCTGTGGGGCTGCTGTGCGCAACACACCACTCACAGCCTGTTCTTGCCCCACTGGGTTCTCTTATGTTCGCTTGACGTGCCCAATCGTCTTCCCCGACCTTGTGCCTGCAGGCGTGAGCGAGGCGGAGTTTTGGTCTCCAAGCAGCGAGCGACTGCCGTTCAGAGTGGTGTTGGCAGATTTTGGGGAAAGCAAAGGATTCAGGTGTGGCTGCGGGTTGCAGATTGGCAGGGATGGAGGCGAAGTGCGTCAGGGCTGGTTGACTGATTCAATAGCGAGATCGATGGCCAAATCAGGCCAACAGCAGATCTGTGGTGGTTCTGTGCTTTGCGGTGCCCAGCAGGCAGTTGTATCATGCGTTTGTGTGCGTATACGGGCTCTTAGCTGCTATATCTCACGAATGCAGTGGTTGTTGTTCCACCAACATGCAGCGAGAGTGCTGATGGTGGTGCCACCTGCCGAGCCCGTGGCACTGACTGCTTCAAGAGCCCTGAGATGCTTCTGGTTGGGGGCGCCTCGCACCACAAGGAGCAACGTTTGTATGATCGACGGCGCCGCCAGGGCGCAGGGCCATCCAGCGATGTATGGAGCCTGGGCTGCTTGCTGTTTGAACTAGTCACGGGTGGGTGGTGTGGGCTGCATACATGGTTGGTTTGTTGGCAGATTGAGTGGCATGTGTGATTGTGCAAGGCTGCAACATGATCAAACTTTTGCTGCTTGGTTGCGATTTCCATGTGGGGCTGATGTGCATCTTGCCTCACCTTTACTGCGTAAGCTTATCCCCTCCCTCGCATGCAACCGCTACAAACTCCGAACTGGTACGAGCCTGTTCTGTGCGCCTCTCATCTCCTTCTGCCCCCTTCATCATGTTGATGCAGGCAAGCTGCTGTTCAAAGATGGTGACTGGCTGCAGCTGGTGGCGCGGGTGACCTCACCCACCATGCCTCTCATCACGGAAGACAGAGCCGCCATGCTGGCAGGCCTGCCAGGTCAGCATGGCACATACGCCTATGTACACACATCGATTGCTGCAGAAATTTGCCGTCAACGCATACGTGTAACTAGCTGCAACTAGATGTCGGGTTTCCCTAGCTGTTACTCTTTGATGGCCCTTTTCTTGCGGCTTTCGGTAATGGTTGATCTTAGTAGACCACAGTGTGTATCACTTGCTCTGCTTTGTACCGCAGGCATGCTGGACTTGTTGCAATACATTCTGGTGCGGGACGCCCGTATGCGCCCTACCCTGGCGGACCTGCAGGCCAGGTGCGTGCACCGTACGCCCCTAGTTCTAGTCTGGGATTCATGCCAGCCAAGTCTGGTCGCTCTTGATTACATAAATAATGAATGCAGCATTTTCACAACACACGTTTCAGTGATGATGTTATATTTGTGAACATGCCGGCGGTTTCCTTTCAGGAGCAGTCTCTTTACGTCGACAAGCCTTTGCCTGCTCCCCATCCATCTGCCCACCTGCAGGCTGGCTGCTGTACGGAGCAGCAGCCGTATGCGACTGCCGCCGCACGTGCGCCCCACTGCGGCACCAGCCAGCAGCCGTGGCTCTTTCAGCGGTGGCAGTGGGCTGCATCCTTTGGGAGGGTCCCAGATCTTTTCACCCGCCAGCTACGCGCCTTCTCCCAAGGCAGCTGCCCCCATGCCGCTTCTGGCGGCAGTGCCGCTGTCTCCCCAGCTTGTGCTGGCCCCTCTGGCGCTGCTGGGATCCGCTGCTGCGCTCCGGCAGCACCCAGCACGCCGTGTGGTGCTGCTGTTTGGCCTGCCTGGCACCTTCCCAGCAGGCGAGCCAGCGCCAGGCAGGCATAGCAGGCAGCAGGCAAGCAGGGCTGAAGGCAGCGGGATGAGCCCAGCGTCCTCTCCAGGCAGCATTAGCTGTAGCAGCAGCCGCGGCAGCTCACCGCAGCTTGGCTCGCGGGAGTATGGCTGCACACCGGCAGCCCGCACCACCTTCTCGGCCAACCCTATATTCAGCCAAGGTGGTGGCGGCGAGTCGCTGTCAGGCGGTGGCAACTCTTCAGCCGCTTCCCAAGTCTTGCACAATGCCTCAGCGCGCACCCTGACCGGCACGCCACGCACAGCGCTGCGCTTTGGCAGCTCTGCCGTGCAGCCAGAGGCAGGAGAGTGTAGTGCGGCAGCTGCTGTTGCGGCAGTGCCGGAAGCAGGAGTGGGCTTGGGAGCACCAGCATCAGCGCCCAGCAGCGCCGAGTGCAGCCCCACACGGCCGTTGCTGGGGCTATCTAGGGTGCACCCTGAACCCAGCCCGCTCCTCCAGCAGCATCTGGGGCAGCAGCCACGTGGCTTGCAACTCATTCTCTCACCGCCCCAGGCTTCACCATCCGCAGGAGCAGCGAACAGCGGAGCCCGCCATCTCCATGGTAGCAGCGGTGCCAACGCAGGCAGCCAGCAGCAAGGCGCCATGCTGGCACGTGTGCTGGCAGATGTTGAGCTGGCAGCAGCAGCTGCCAGCTGTGCAGCAGCTGGAGTGGAGTGCCGGCTGGCACTCACCTGCCCCTCTGGCCGGGAGTCCCGCATGCAGCAGCCACTTGCGCATGCTGAGTGGCTGGCACAGCAGGCTCTGCCTCTTCTTGATAGTGGTGCCCGGAGGAGCACTACAAGCACGAGAGCTAGTGGTGGCGGGGAAGCCATGCAGCAGCTGCCAGTACTGATGGCGGTACAGGCGGGGTGTGAGCCAGAGGGCGCCATGGTGGCGGTGGCTCACCTCATGCGGTACCGTCAGCTTAGCTTGTACCAAGCCATGGTGGCTGCCAGCCAGTGGGGCATAGACCTCCATCTCAGGCCGCACCACCTGCTGGCTCTGCAGCAGTTGGCAGGCACTGATGACAACTCCCAGCTCACAGGCGCTGAGGTGCAAACAGCACAGCAGGAGGTCCCACCGCGGCAGACCCAACAGCCGGCAGCAACAGCTGCAACAGCTGGCGTTGAGGGTGCAGTGTTGTAGTCATTAGTTAGCTAGGCTAGAGCTCACCGTTTCGCGCTCTGTTGCTTCGTTTCCCTTCTTGCTCTCTTCACGCATGCTGCTCTTTGTCTGGTGTGTCGTCATGTTTGACATGCGCTCCCTTACCTTATATCATGACGAGCACTGCGTGACTCTGACTTGTCTTTACCTACTGACTTGGCATGTGAAATAGCAGGCAAACCGCTGCCCAATGTAGCATTGCGACGTGCATCAACCGTGCATGACCGTTGTGACATTGTCAGAATACACGTAGGAGAACGAACATCAGCACAGTATCAGCAAACCAGTATAGAAATCAATGGGAAACAGAAAGTCAAAAATTCACAGGGAGCCATAGCAAAGCGACGGGGAGCATCCAACTAGTAAATGCCACTCAAGAGCTGCCAAGTACATCGCCTTGCAACACCACACCTGCCCTGCATCATCTCGCTGAGTCAGAGCACCCCTGCTGCCGTTATCACAACCGCCTGCAGCGGGCGCCCCCACTTGGCCCGCGTTTTCTCTGCACGCTCATCCCCAATGAAGCTGGCAAACTGGTTGAACGCACGCGAGTTGTCGTTTGGGGTGAAGGTGGGCACCTGTGATATTGCGGCAACCACCTCCAGCCCCTCTGCAAGGAAATGGACGAAGGGAGGGCAAGAGATCATGGGACAGGGGCGGAGTTGATAACCGAGTTAGCAAGAGGGCTGGGTGTCTATGACGATAGCTGCATGCAGACTAGCATGTACAGGGTAGGCAGGGGTGGGCAAGGAGGGCATGCATGCGTGCATGCAGGTATCCAGCATCGAGACACGAAGAACAGAGCAGCATGCAGGCAAGCAGGCCAATGTGGCACACTTACCCGATATCTGCCCCACAACGATGTTTTCCCCATCCAGAGAAGGGACAGGGCCCGGTCCTGTGGTTATGAGCAGGGACAAATTCCGGTACGCTGAATCGTACCGCAGGAAATCTTCATCTACATTTTCTGCAGCACAACAGGTGGGTGGCAAAAGCCAGGCGGGATGTGAGTGATTAAGGCTAGAAGGTGACATGAGAGGGAAGAGTTGGCAGCAGAGGTGGCAGCCGTGGAGCACAGCAGCACAAGGGCGTTGCATGGTGCAAATAACTACAGGTGACTCCAGGTGGCTACTAAGAATACCGCAGCAGCTCCGATACCTGACAGGTTGAGTGAGACGGTGCCTGGTCGGCGGTGCGAGAGGCGGAAGGCTGCAGAATTGAGTATGTCTGGGTTGGGTGGCAGCCCGGGTGGAGCCTGCACCAAACCGCTGCGTTTGGGGCCCTGTGCCCCAGCGACAATGAACCGCCCCGGTAGCACCTTGCTGAGCTGTGTGGAGTCGTAGGCCCCTGCTTTCGCTGCTGCTACAATGTTTGCTACGCTGCCCGGAGCTGCGCGGCCGTACAAGTCGACTACGATGCGGCCCATTGGCTGCGGATCTGAGCAGAAGGGCGTTTTGGAGCCAAGCGTGCGATCCGTGCGGACCGCCTCTGGGCACAGCCCCACATCTAGGAAGAGTCGGTGGGTGACAGTTGTGTCTACGGCATCGCTGCTGCTGGCAGACAACGGCGGCAGTACTTGCGTGTTTTCAGGTGCCGCTGCCGCCGCCCCTGCAGCTAGCATCGGCGCAGCTGGCACTGCTGCCAGCAGCGCCAACGCTGTGCGTCGCCTGGTTAGCTCGGGATCATCCTGTGACCCTGCGCCGCACCTGCAGCAGGAGACAGGAACCCTGTTGAAAGGAGCGGTGACGGCGGTGGCGGCGGGTACTCATGCAGGCTGCACCCTGCGCGCTTTAGGTAGATCCATCACCTGATACCGTGTTTTGATGGCCTGAGTTGCTGCCTTGGGCTGGGAGCGCGAAACGGCTGCACGTGAAGCTTGAGTTCAGCCGGCGCCAGCATCTCGACTGCGCTGTGCGTAGGGCAGGCCTAGTTTGCCAATTATTAACATCGCAGGACGCCACTGCTTGCCTCACAATCTTTCGGGATGGGTTTTCTTCCTCAAGGAAACCACGAAACGAGACCGCCAAAGGCAGATCAGTGTGAACCGTGATTTGCAGCATGATCTGCAGTGCTACACGATCAGCGTGGTTGTTGCCAAGGAGCCCAGCTAGGTCTCGGCCCTGTGCGCTACTTCCCGCCTGCAGCAACAGCGCGTTCGATGACTGGCTGCAGCTGAATCCGCTGCCTGGCACCAAACGTCAGCAACAGCTCGCCAGCAGCGCCAGTGCGCCAGGAGGAGGCAGCCAGGCACCCGCAGCCGCCCGTCCTTTTCACTGGGCAGAGGCGCCAGCGATAGCAGCACAATGCCTGCAGCGCCATACTTGCTGCCAATGGCGTCTCGAGGCCCCGGGGGTGCTGGTGGGCAGCACAGACGGAGGCCCTGCTGCAAAACTGGAGCTCCCCAGGGTCCTTGCTGGCAACCACCCGGCTCTTTTCGCCTCCAAGCGGCCACGAGAGCCCTCCCCACTCACTCCCAGCAGGTCCACAGACAAACAGCAGCACTTGCTGCAGGCGCTGGATCAACTGGCACAGCTTGAACCTAGCCCTGCAAAGGGTAGCATGGTGCTGCAAAGCAGCGCAGCGGCGGTGAGCAACTCAGACCTCCGTGGCGAGCGGCAGCAGCAGCAGCAGCAGCAGCAGCAGGGAGCCCTTAGCATCGGCAACCAGCTGGTGGTGCTTCTCTCTGCCGACTCAGCAGCTCTAGCGCTGTTCGCAGAGGGGCACATGGCGCAGCACAAGGTTCTAACCGGTTACACTGTGCGTCGGCAACAGGGCAAGGCGCAGTCAACATATGAGCGGCAGGGTGGAGGTAGGCAGGGCTTTATTATAACTTTGCTGCTCAGAAGCCCTCCTGAGAAGCCAACGCAGCATCCCGGGTCAATACTTACCTTGGGTTTTGGGCCCTACCTCGCTGTCTCAACCTTGAAATGAAAGCCATGAGTGTTGCTGTATTTCATCCTGTAGGTGCCCACAGTGTCGGGGGTTCTATCCGAGCACGCGAGACACGGCGGCTGTTCCAAGGTGCAGCCGCCACGCTGGCAGCCTGGCAGCAGGACATTGCCACGTGCAATCAGATGTTCCGCAGCGGAACAGGTGCGGCAGTCTGCACATTGCTTTGCCAGCCTGGTTTGTAAAACGGACATACTCTTCATTGTGGGAAACGGTTGTAATGTTCCTGCAGATGGTTTTGCTGCAGAGCCATGCATGAATGCACGCAAGTTGCACACTATGAAGCACATTTCACAGTAACAAAGGACTGCTCAAACATCTTCCTGCCCATCGTCACTCCACCTGCTGCAGTGCGTGTGTGGAATGAGCTCTATGCCAGCAGTGCGCCGTCACCACCGGTGGATAGACGCGACCCCCGCTGGCAATCGGTTGGCGTGGGTGTGAGACGGCCAAGGTTGGCGGACGTGGAGCGGGTGTTTGCGGTGTTGAGCCATGGCGCCCTGCTTAGCTACGATGCTTGAGCTGCAAAGTGCGTAATTTTCATTGTAGGATGCCTACTGTGTTAGAGCAGCGGGGTGGGGTCGGCTTGGAGTGAACAATGCAACAGCGCAGCTCCAGCTTGCCGGCTGGAACTCGATGCTTGCGCGCTCGACATGGTGAGCATCGACATTCTGAGCCGTGATGCGTCTCTCTGGCATCCTTCAAGGTATTTTCAGACGGAATGCCTCGGGTTATTGTGCTACTACCTGCATGGGAATGTGGCACGACTTAGGGGAAGCCTCAGGCCAGCAGGCACGGACAGCGGGGCCCCACATGCTCTCTACCCCAGGATCAAGCGGCAATATGTGTTTCCGTTTTCGTCCTGGTGGAGTTGCCTGACTGCTTGATTATGGATGCAGGATTCGTCACATTGCTGGTCCAAGGGCTTGGGCACTATGGCGACCCGCCCAAACTGTTTCGCTGAGTCGTCAGCTTGTGACAGGGGTGATCAGGAGCTTGGGATTACGGCAGCAGTGTCAAATACAAGCGCTTGCCTGCAGGACTTGCACGCAATCAGTCTTTGCTGGACTTTGTCTTGGATGTTTCCAGCGCATATTTGACACGCACGCTGCCACCCAACGCCGCCCGCTTCGGTGTGCTGTTGCCAGCTCGCTGACCTGATCCGTACGTTCACCTTGCTCTTCGCCTGCGGCACCCCTGTTTGAAGTGCAATTTTACGATATGGCTTCGCTTTGGGCCAGCATTGACGCCTCAGAGTGGCAGCAGGTGTTGGACGGTTACTGGCAAGCCGTAGAGGGCATACAAAAGAAATTAAAGTTGCTAGAGCTGGATAGGTAAGCTTCCTGTTTCAGCGAGCGGCGAGAGCGCCACCCGATCACATCCTAACATGGGAACCTCGCGATGTCTCGGATGTGCTGCCCTTCCAGATGGTTTCACGAGCAGCTTCCGAAAGACTTGCACAATGAAGGAAGGCAGCCTGCTCGTCTGAAGCAGGAAGAGCTTGTCAAGCTGGTGCGTCGCTGACGGCGCCGCCTTGCCGCTCGCCCTATCGTGCATAAACAAACCCTGCACACCCATCTGCTGGCGAGGGCGATCTGCACTGCCAGGCTGCTGAAGCTCGAAGCACCTGTGCCTAGCACCCGCAGGTGGAATGGAAGCTGACGCGTGGCAAGCAACGACCGCGCCTGCTTGACTTTGCCAAACAGGCCACCCCATCGGCGGTGCAGGCAGCCAGCACAGCCGCTTTCGACCTGCTGAGGCCGCACCTCGGCAAACAGGCGCCGCCGGCGGTGGTCAAAGAGGCGCTGGCAGCATTGACGGTGCTCAAGGTGGGACCAGGCAGGCAGCTAGGCTGGCACGCTGGTCTCCTCCTAATGCAATTAATGTGCATCAAACCAGCGAACTGCTGCACTGACATCCACTGCCAGAAATGACCCACTCATGTTTTCCAGTGCCTACAGGGAGTTGGGCCAGCCACCGCGTCCGCAATTCTGGAGGCCTATGACCCAACCATTCCGTTCACAAGCGATGAGGCTATGCTGGCAGCGCTGGGTGGCAAGGATTACACAGGTGGGTGCTTGCTATTCAGGCCCGCATTTTAAAGCGCAGACATAGTTTAAAGCCAAGGCCGGGTCACGAGTTTATCAAAGAGTGGCAGGCTTCGTCTGCGCTCGCGTTTTGGCAGCGCTTGCCGGGCTTGCACACATCTGGCTGTGATGGTTTACCTTGCAGTGCCAAAGGTGCTGGAATTGACGGCGGCGCTGCGCAAGAAGGCGGCCAAGCTCAGCGAACAGGGAGACAGGCAGTGGACAGCCAAGGAGGTAGAGCAGTGTCTGTTTGCTGCCACTGTGGCGGCAGGGCCGGGGACAGGCAGCAGCGTCGGCAAAAGGGCGGCAGCTGGCGGCGGCGGCAGCGATGTTGGCGGGAAAAGTGGGAGGGAGAAGGGTGCAAAGCGAAAACGTTGATTCTGATTGCATTGCCAGCTGTAACAGGTGTGGCGGCTGCTTGTGTAAACAGGTTGTTGCCAGCGGAGGTGACGCCAGCAGCGGCGTGCATCTGCCAGGAAGGCGGAAGACAGGTGGAGGCCCAGTAGTTCCCACGTCACTTGGAGATCCGCACTGCGTCCTGATCGCACTATTCATCCTCTTACCAGCGTGGTCAGCGCTTGGGCCGGCCGGCGATCTCTTCGAGGCGAGCTAGTGTGACACAGCCCAGACGGTTGGCGGGCGGCACGACTGGGCCCTGGGGACCTTGTGGACAGCTTTCGGATACGGCGCAGGTGCTGCGGCTGGCGCCGCGACAGGCCTGACTTTGAACAAACAGTTAGACGGCCGATGTCAGTCGCCTATTGAGGCGCACCTGCAGGCGTGCTTGGCCTATAACGGGCTCCGTGCACCTTCGCAGGTTGGCCGCTCAGAGGAAGGCCGCGGCGTGGTGGAAGTTCGGCGAGCGGGGCGGCAGCCCCTTCAACACCGCAGCGGCCAGCCGCAGGCCTGGGGCAAAGCTGCCCTGTTGAGATAGGCGGCAGCAGCGATGGCATTGGCGGGTCCCACAGGGGCTTCAGCCAGTGCCGAGCCATTAGAATGGCACTTCAGCCAGGTGTTTGGTGAACGGAGCCCCGGAGAGGAAGTACAGGAAGGTGGGTGGTGGCACTTTGAAAAGCAGCGTCACGACTCAGTGTTGCTTCTATGAAGTGGCTCCTTGGCTTTGGTTCCTATGTTTGTTGATGTGCCAAGTGCTGCCCTGATTCTCCCTTTTTGCTGGGAGGAATTGTAACAAATGCAGGGCTGATGTTCTACCCTATTGTTGCAACATAAGCATGTGTTACCTTAATGTGTAAGCATGTGTAAGCTCACACCCACCCATCATATTGCCTGCTGGCCTGATCTGCAGCCGACATCATCTCAGCGGTGGAGTTTGATCAAACCGGCGACTATCTAGCCACTGGCGACCAGGGCGGGCGGGTGGTGCTTTTTGAAAGGATAGGTTCTTCACGCCCGGTGAGCCACACGCACCTCAGGCCCAGAGCCAGAAATGGCGGTCGATACCTTGCGCCAATTGGTTGCTGCTGCTCACTAAATTCTGTTGCGGAAAGTACACCCTTTGTCTGCTGCCTGGTGTGATGCTACCTGGCATGTGCCCCCTCTATTCTCTGTGTTCCCTGACTCCACCCTTCTTGCCTTTCGGTCAAAACTTGGCTGCCCTGCGGGCCCTACACAACCGTGCTGCAGCGCGTCGGCCATCCTGATACGCGCCCCGACTCGCCGCTGCACACAAATCCCTATGAGTTCCGCTATTTGACGGAGTTCCAATCTCATGAGCCTGAGTTTGATTACCTCAAATCCTTGGAGATTGAGGAGAAGATCAACAAAGTGCGCTGGGTCAAGGGGCGGTGCTGCGGGCGTACCCACATGCTGCTCACCACCAACGACAAGACCATTAAACTGTGGAAGGTGAGCTGGGCTGGGTACGGGTTGCCAGGTGGATGCGGGCGCTGGGGCATGCTTAGCAGCTCCCATCAGCATGCCGCCAGCGTGTTCTGAAGCAGTCACACGCCGCCAGCGTGTTTTGAAGCAGTCACACAGAGCATGCAGTTGGGGAGCTGTTTGCTGCAGCACGTGCAGTTGTGGTTCGGTTCTAGGCTGCCTTTCCTTCATCAGCAGGCCCATGTCAGGCGGATTGGTGGCACGTATAGCAGAGCGAGCCATTGTTATTGTCACGATAGTTGCATCATTTGCAACGTAAATGCATTATATGGAGATGAGCAGCATATGGCTTGCTGACCACTGCTGATGCCCCACAGCTTGGCCCTCACCTTGCGGTCACTTGCCTCATCATACCGCGTGTTTGCGCCCACCACGTGCAGGTATATGAGAAGCGTGTGGCGTCGCTTGCTGAGTTCAACTTGCAAAATGGCAGCAGCACTCTCAATTCGGGGCTATCGCGCCCAGGCAGCGCCGGCATGTACTCTCCAGACAAGCTGAATGCAGCCTGCAGCGCAGCAGCAGCGATGCCGCATGTGTTGCGCGTGCCGCGTGTGGTGGGCACGGAGACGTTGCTGAGTACGAGGTGCAAGCGGTCATACTCAAACGCACACACCTACCACATCAACTCGATAGCACTGTCGTCAGACTGTGAGACCTTCATATCAGCGGACGATCTGCGGGTCAACCTCTGGCACCTTGACAGGTGGGTTGGCTGCAGGCCTGGGGTGCTGCTGGGGTTCAGTTGGCAAGCTTGTTGTCACCAAAAGTCACCAAGTTGGTGACTTTTGCATCTCAGAGCGCCTGCTTCGTTGGCAAGTTGTCTGCGCTTGTATCATGCTGCTTTGTGCTGCTCTGTGTTCTACTCCAGCCTATAGTCACACATGTCACCCCGAACCTGTGCTGCTCTCTGTTGTGTTGTATAACTGTGTTGCAGGCAGGACCAGGCGTTCAATATTGTGGATATCAAGCCGCAGAACATGGAGGACCTCACAGAGGTGTGTGGGTCTGAGTGCTTGGCTGCGTGCGTGGGGCGCGGGGTAATGACTACAAGGTAGCATTCACCAGCACAAAGCAGAGGCCTGTTGGGCTGCGGTCTGCCTGCTGTACATACAAGTATTACGATCGTGGGTGTGCAAGGGTAGTCGTGGTGTGCTGGTGGTAACGAAAGATTTTAGGTCCTATCCAGCATGTGATTGGCGGGTGGTGCCAGCCTCTGCCTTCAAAAAGCCGGGAGCAATACCTACATTTGTCGCGGCAAGGAGTCGCAGCCTGGTTCTGTTGTGTTGGAGCTGCTGTAATGCGTCCTCGCTCATCCAACATGATCTGTAACCAAACTTGATGACTTCCCCTGCACTCCTCTCAGCTGCTGCCCCTCCGGCTGCCTCTCTCCTCCTCTTTCTTTTCTGCAGGTCATCACCTGCGCCGATTTCCACCCGCAGCACTGCCACCTCTTTGGCTACAGCAGCAGCAAGGGGCTGATACGGCTGGCAGACATGCGGCAAGCGGCGCTGTGTGACCAGCATGCCAAGCTATTTGAGGATTCGGAGCCAGCGGTGCGTTGTTGGTGGGTGGGTCGATTGGTCAATGGGTGGGTGGGTTTGGTGAGATAGTGCCCGAGCTGGTGGGTGGGTTGGGGACATGCGGTGGGCGGGTTTGGATGGGAGGCAGTGGTGGGCTGGGGGACAAGGCTGGAGTAGGGCGGAGAGATGCATGCTCTAGCAGCCCGGCCAGCGGGAGGTACTGATAGCAGTGTGGTGCACTGTAATGTGGCTGCCGTGCGTTTGTTCAGGTCAGTTTCTCATCAATAAGCGCATTATGCGAAGCAGGCTGACCCATTGTGTGACTGCTGGCTTCACCACCACGAGCAAGCTATCAGCATCCCGCAGTGTAGTAATCTCTTTGTTGTGCCGCACGTAATGTACCATCCCGCAGGGCCCGCGATCCTTCTTCAGTGAGATCATCAGCAGCATCAACGACATTAAGTTCAGCCCCTGTGGTCGCTACATCCTGTCCCGCGACTACATGACCCTGAAGCTCTGGGACATCAATATGGATAGCGGGCCGCTGGCGGCATACCCTGTGCATGAGTCGTTGCGCGGAAAGGTGGGTGGCGTTTTGTGAATGTGCTGTTCCATGGGTGTGGAGACTGTATGACCGTGGCATCCGTGCGATGCGCTTACCGTGTCTCTTGGACTGCTAGTTGCTTTTCCAATTTTGTGTGCCACTGCTTTGCGTTCTGCATTCAGCTGTGCGACCTGTACGAGAGCGACTGCATCTTTGACAAGTTTGACTGCGCTATGAGCGGGGACGGCAAGCACTTTGCCACGGGGACATACTCAAACTTTTTCAGGTGGGTGGCTTCTGGTTGAGGTCTGCATTGAAGGTAGGGTCGGGTCATAGAGGTGTTGTTGAGTAAAGGCACGTGCCCAGCACTTCACCTACATCCAACAAGTGTCGGGAAGCTGAGTTCAGGGCTTGATGGATGTCCATTGCTAAGCTTGGTTCTGCTATTGTGGGTGCTGAGAGGCATGGTTGTGCCGTTGTGCCCGCGTGCCAGGTTTCATCACCTTGTTGTGTTCGTTGCTGCGGTCAAAGAACTAGGGTCATACAAACAACGACCCATGGATCTGCATGCTGCTCTATTCTTTGTTTGCAGGGTTGTGGGCCATGACGGCAGCGGCGACTGCTTGCTTGAGGCCAGCCGAGACCCCTCACGCAAGCGGCTGCAGAGCAGCGCCAAGCTGCCCAGCCGCTTTGGTCTGAGTCGTGGCGGCAGCGGGCGGGGCAGCCGCAGCAGCAGTTTCACGGCTGGGGAGGACGCGATTTCCCAGGACTTTACTTCTAAGCTCCTGCACCTCAGCTGGCACCCGCAGGCCAATGTGATTGCAACAGCGGCATCCAACTCGCTCTACCTCTTCTACGGTGGGTGGTCGGTGCGGATGAGAGAAAGCATGCCATAGATTGATTTGTAGGGCAGGGTTGGTCCAGAATGGGAGGATTGTCGCAGGTGTATATTGGGGGATGGTCAGCAAAGAGCAAAGCAGGCTGCAGAACGGCGGAAAACACCGCCGGCCAGCGGTTGGCTGGCCGGTGGCCTGCCCTACCAATTCTGCGTTGCACGATTCTTCAACTGTGGGGCGTTGTCTCTTGTACCCTGCAGGTTCAACAGGCCGATGATGAACCTGGGCCAGCTGCTGACATGCAACGGCAACTTCGAATCCGCCCTGAGCCTGCCAGCCTGGCCCGGCCACCTGCCTTGCCGAGCCCCCCTCTGTGAGGGCGCAGCCTGTCTGTCAGTCTCTGTCTGTTAACTAGCCAGGTGCTTCCTTTCTGTAGGTTCCTAGCTCTTCTCTCTACTCTTTATCCTGAGGGCACATAGCTACTTAGGCACCCTAGGAACAACAGGCAGGCTGCCGCCCTGCCGCGGCTTCCTTCCCAGGCCTTTCCCCCCCGCTTTGGGCAGCGCGGCGCTGTTGCCATGCGACTACAACACCCGTCCCTCTCTTATTTCCCTCCTTTCACTGCTTGCCTTTCCTTCCTTACAGTCTCTCAACCCTTACATTTTCTTTCTGTCTGTCTGTCGCAGCACTGCATGTAAATCGCACTCCCGTCCAACCTGCCAGCTAAGCTCTGCAAGCTTGCATCAGGCCTCCGTGAGACGTGTTCCATGTGTTTCTTGGGTTTCCTCAGGGAGCGATCAAGTGCCCGCTTCGGTTCAAGCAGCAGTTGCAGCAAAGATCACACATCTGTCATTACTGGATTTCCCATCTATGGCAGACTTGCCGGACCGCAAACACACACCTGTGCGCCCTGTGTGTCTGCTCACCCTCCCACGGAACTAGACACATTTGTCGGCTCACAGTCCCATGCTGCTAGACACGCTGTACAATTACAAGACTGGGGGAGGGGGTCCTCTGATAACACAAAAACGCTACCAAAATTGTGGTAGCCTTGGAATGGCAAGGGGGGCAACAGGGCATTAATTCAATTGACAGTGGTCTGGAAAATGCTTCAAGCAACAAAAAGGTGGCAACAGGGCCAGGCAAGCGGAGGACGGTGGTGGGATGGTGCACAGCCGCGGCTGCACAAACTCAGCCATCAGCTGGCAGCAGACACAGACGCAAAATTCGCTACGGGTGATGGAGGGTGGGGTTCTCCGAAAAAGTCAGGCAGGGCGCCTGGGACTAAGGGTGCACAAACCACAGAAAAAGATAAATACAGAAGGAGCCTTGCGCAAAACTTGTGATGGATTGCAGAGAATGAGAGCCACGTGGTGTGTATAGGCAGCAGGCACTGAGTAGTCATGTGTTTGCGCAGTGGTACAATGGATGGAGCCGAGGCCCATGTCAGTTATATGTGGCATCCCGGCTGGTGGTTGGCTGGCGACCACCAGATCAAGCAGGCAACTGGTTATGCAAGTGCTCGTGCTCGGTGGCGTTATGCAGTATGGCCGCGCTGTGTGTGTCGGCTAACACTGCATTCGGATGCCGTGGGAAGTGCCTAGCCTGCTTGGTGCGCTGGGCTGCACACCATGAAAATCGTGCGCGCAACGGCGCTTGAAAATTTGCCAGCCGATGTGGGGGATGTGCGAGACGGGACGCAGTCATGGGCCCTGGTAACGCCATAGGCGCAGCAGGAGGGGCTGTTCTTCAGCGTCCTGCTCCGAAGCTCCTGGCCCGTCTGTGAAGTGCATCAGGCGCTGCACTTCGGGCGGCAACACGGCTTCTGCTGGCGTTGGCTCAGCCTGCGTTTAGGTAAACAAAGCCCTAGAATAAGGTTAATCTGGCCCTTAAGTGCCCTGTCACATCCCAACAGGTGATACGAGAGACAAAGACCAGACGTAGCAGCCACCCTACGTGGTGGGGTTGGGGGCCAGGTTGTGCCAGCGGGTGGGTTGAGCGCCGAGTCAGCGGGGGCTGCAACCAGAGCTACCCAATGAAACGCACGTGTAAGGGCGCGACGCGGAGCTTACCCAGTTTCCAAACAGGGAGGCCAAGATGCCTTGCGCCAGCGGTGGGTGCTGTTGCGCTCGCTGCTGCTCGCGAGGCCATGCACAGCTGGGTGCTGGTGCCTCGGCCCTGTCGTTGCTGAAAGTGGTGCTGCTGCTGCTTATACCGGCGGGTTGCACTTGAAAAGCGAGCGCCTTTGGAGGCCGAGGAACCCTCGTGGGATGGCCTGAGCCCCCGCCGCTCGCTGCCTGTGCCTTTATGAGGTGAGAGGGTGCGCTTACGGCTGCCCACATGGACCCGGATGCACGACAGAGGGGCGTGTTGCAAGTGTTGTAGAGAGGAGCGTCGGAGCGAGATTCTCTCCGCAACCCAGGTAAGCAGAGGGGAGAGGGTTGGACTTTGCGGTGAAGCGATATACTGAGCAATGGGGCGAATGTGCGCCGGACGGCCTGGGCTAATCCTCTATGATGCGTACTGCTCGCCCAGGTTTGTCCTGCTTACGGCCCCTCCTATCCCACCATCGCAGAGTTGTGGCCCCGTCCGCGTCAATGGGCCACTGCTCCAGTTATTACCTCGGTGAGAGTTATACAGCAAGATTCTACTTGCTCTTGATCCACTGCACTCGCACGATCCCACTTGCGCCCCCGCTTGCCAGCCAAGCGCCAGCGCTGCCGTCGTGCCGGCTCCATGCCACTCGGTGCAACGCCTCCTTTTCATCTGCAACCCAGTGATGCAACCGGCAATTTATAACGGATCAACGGTTTCTGAGCAGCGCCGGGTTATGTGTTTGTCAACTGCACCGCTCCCCACGGCCATTAGAACCCTACCGCAGCTGCACCCCACAACCGCAGCTGCTTCCCACAGTATGGGCGCCCCATTTCCTCCGCAGTGCTCTGCACACATCACAATAATGGCAGCACCCCGGTCCCACCTGGCAACCGAGCAGCGGCCAGGTTTGGCATGCGCTCCATGACCTTCCCACTAAACAGGCCGTGCTGTGTGTCCAGCTCCTGCCGAGACTTGAGCACCAGGGCTCCCCCCTCAATTCGTAGCGCTGCACAGCACAGCACACTACGTTTGGGGCGTGGGTTGCACTCAAGGGGCTGGTATAGGGAACACGCATGCGTCGTTTACTGAGCTGTGTAGCACTTTTGAGCCTTAGATTAGGGGATCAACCACGTGGTAGAACAAAAAAGGGGCACAGGCCACAGCACACACCAGCACAATGGGCAAACATTTCACCAAGGTTGAGAAACTGCAATGAACTGAAAGAGACAACCTTCGCATCAATGAAACAATGCATAGCGCTCACACAGTGCAGGTCATGAAGTAGTGTTTCCATTCTTAAGCCGCGCACAGCCTGCACAGCGTGCACACAGCATGCACCAACCTGCTATCGCTGTGTGCGGCATGCGCCGCCGCGAGTTGGCCTCATACTCGACCGAAAACACACCCAGCTCCCCATTCTCGCCGCCATATGCCACCAGCTGTACTCAGGAGGAACATAGGTTGGGGCCTAGTCCTTGCAGGTGGGACAGGAAGCAATGTGCAATACTAGCCGAAAAACGGCACCCTGGTCCATTCAGCTGGTTGTTCACTTCAACACACCACCCTGGTTCGGTCAATGCTGGTCAATCAATGCCGTCACACCCAGCTGTGAAGGCAAGGGACCCATGAACCACACCATCAGCAACAAGAGGGCTTGCATGCATGCCCTGATGCGCCGCCAGGGACTCATTGAGAACAGCAACAGCAGCTGCGCGGGTGGCTTGCCTGCATGCCCTGATGCACCGCCAGGCTCCACAGAGCGCCCATGTTGAGCCCGCGCCAGGTCACGCTAAACATGGCCTTCTTCTCTGCAGGCGACAGCTTGGCACGGCATAGCATGACGTTAGCAGAGAGCAGAGCAGATGGTCTTGGCTTCACAGCGCCAGCGGTGGCAGTCCAGCACCTAAATTGGGTTGGTTCTGACTCAAAGGTGAAAGGGTGTAGGCAAAGGTGTGTTGGTGAAAATGTGCAGGTAAAGAGCACCACAACCATAAGCAGTCGATCAGTCTCCTGAACATCTCCCCAGAACCACCTTAATTCTGGTGCCAAACAAGCCAGTGCCATTCCGACACTTGGAACACTTCCTGGCCCTGAATGTGCCCGCACCCTGTTCCGTGGCACGATTAATAAGCGTTGAATCGAGCACGATCCCGCGTAAACTGGCATCTTCCATGGCAACAAGCAGCCCAAAGGGGCGGGCTGTCCAGTCCGCTGCATACAAACGCAAACATACACCCAACTGGGAGCTTGCGAAACCCTCTCACAGATCTAGGAGAAGGGGGTCGTGGGGCAATTGACCCTGGAAACCTGGGCAACAAGATGGTGGCAAGCCGGGTGAGGCAGCCACAGCGGGGTGACCGTGAATGGCAAGCTGCCATGCTGGCATTTCGCGGCAAGCAGCACGCAAAGCGGCTGGGTGCACCTGAGAGAATGGTGGAGTTGGAGGAAAGGACGTGTGAGTACAGCGGCTGGAAGGGGTCCCTGCATGGTATGACCAAAAACGCCACATACAGGTCAATGCGGGTACAGCATGCTGGTGGGCGAGGGCAGGCTGGTTGACCTGGCAATCACACTTTAAACAACTGCTGGAGGGCTGCAGCAGCCAGCTCTCATGAATTCCTGGGCTGACCAGGCTCGAACAAGTGCAACATACCCCTTGCCAGGCGCTCAGCTGTCCCCGTCTTTGCCTCTTCTCTATCTCTATTCTGCCACCAAGAGCTCACCTTAGGTCCCAAATGCGCAGGCAGCCCTCATGCCCCGCTGTCAGCAGCACCTGGCGGTGCAGCAAGTCGATGGTGTCGCCACAGACCGACGGCGGCACCCAGCGCAGCGCGCGCAGCGGCAAAGCGTCAGCGCTGAAATGGGACAGCAACTCAAGCCCGTACATGCTGCTGCTGCTGCTGCCGCTGCCAGGTGCACTGCTGCTGCCACTATGGCCGCCAACAGCCGCCGCCCCCTGCTGCTGCTGTCCTCCCGCCGACGGCAGGCCGCCGTTGTGTTGGGCAGTCGGCGTCGGTGCGCCAGGGACAAGCTTGAACAGAGCTACCGTGCCGTCCCAGCAGCCCACCGCCAAGAGATCATAAGGCGGCGCAGGCAGCCAGTCTAGCACACATGGCAGGCTGCTGCCAAGCACAGCGCTGCCAATCACCGCCACAGGTGGCACCGACAGCACTAGTGGTGTTGTTGCTGATGCTGCTGCTGGGTCCAGCTGCTGAGCTGCTGCATGCGGCTGGGGCACCGGCCAGATGCGCACGCTGCCGTCGCCAAGGGCAGCTGCCAGTAGACCCAGCCTGCAGACAGACGGATGGCAGCCGGGCTGGGCAGGCAGGCAGGCAGGCAGGCACTTCAAGTTGTGACCACCAATCTATATGTACCTGCCTGAACCGCTACATACTCTGGCACCAGGGGGCACTGCCAGGCACCATGTCAGGTAGAGCGGCCACTGCTTTACATACTTCATAGCGCCATGGATAGAGTAATGATTACAACCAGCCCCCTGGAAGGTGTCAATTAGGGGCTTGCCTCACCTAGGAAGCATGTCGCCATTGCCAGGCGAAGAGTTGTCTGCCAGCGAGGCATCCGGGCACCACTGGCAGTGCCAAGCCAGCCCACTATCATGCGCCAACGCCAGCACCATGCGCGGGAGCTGAAGCTGTGGCTGCTGCTTTGCCTGCTGCTGCTTCCCCTTCTGCTGCTGCTGCTGTTGTCGTTGTTGGGAAGGTTGGGTAGGAGGCTCAGGGTTGCTCAGCTGCCAGACTTGAATGCAGGCTGGCCCCTGGAGTAGCGCGCCGATGACATTATGCTGCGCCTGCAATGGGTGACAGCTGACCGCCAGATAATCGCAGGTTCCTTCTGCTGCTGCTCTGGTTGCACTTGTTGCAGGGCCTGCACTTGCATCGTCAGCTGTTGCACCACTGCTGCCTGTACTGGCGCTGCCGGCTGGGCACCAGTCCATTGCCCATACAGGCCCTCCGGCATTGAGAATCACATCCCTCGACTCAGCTTTGCTCAAGCTGCTGCCCACCGCAACAGAACTGCTGCTTCCTGGTGCACCCAGGCTGCCATCTGGGCCCGTCACCAAGCCGGTTCCAGAGGGGCTGGCACTGGCGGCGCCAAAAAGCGGCAGCACGACTTGTAGGCTGGCATCGACAGCACTAGGCAGCACCAGAGGTAGCGTCTGGAGGCTGTATGGACAGTAACACTGCCACTCACTGTAGGCAGCGAATGAGTGTACACAGTTGAGCAACGTGAGCATGAAGGCTGAGAAGCAGCTGCTATAATGGCAAGCACGCGGCGGGGAATGGCGGCAGCCAGTGGCAGCAGGGCGGGCTGGCAGATCAGCAGCTGGCCGAGAGAAGATGCCCTTGCGTCGATCACTCGCCTCTTCACCACGACCTCGCTGTTGGGCGTCCTCCAGCTGTCGAAATAGGCTGCCATTCCTGCAGAAATTGATCAACCGGACGTCACAAGCGTTGCACACATGCCGCTATCAACTACTTCCTGGCCGGGTATTCTGGCCGCTCTGTCGATCTTCCTTTCAAGTACACCAAGGCGCAGCAACCCACAGCAGGGCGGTCGTGGTTTGCCAGCCTCCAATCACCCATTTCACTTGCATTGTATATGTGACTTCTGCATTCTCATTCCCTGTCACGTTTCTCGTGTGACGGCGCGAACAATTATGGCGGCAGCAGTATTTGCACAGCTTCAGCTCGTGGCGCCAACAGCAGCAAGCACAAGAGACAGCAGCAGCGCCGTGCCAGCAGCCATATGCGTGGATAGACGATGGAGAGCGGCACTCGGGGGCAGTCACGCTTGCCGCCGCCACCCCGCCCGTTGCCAAGCCAAGCAGGGCGACGTTGGGCGGCTGCTCAGAGACGGTGCGCGCTGCTGGGCTGCTTAGTAAATGAAGCCCTGTGCTTGGTGTGATTTGCTAACAACAGCACCATCCTACCCTTGGTGGATTCAGCATTTTTGCACAGACCCCCTTCGCCAAGGTTTCAAGACTCCCCCGCTTTTCGCGTCCCATGCAGCGCTGGCCCAGCCTGCTGCCGGTCAGAACCTGGCTTACTTGGCGGCAGGCAACTTTCTTCGTGGGCTGGGTATTGACAACCAGACAGAGATCAATCGGGTGCTGGACATAGCCATGAATCCCAACAGTCTGCACACCTCGAAAAACAGCAAACAGCCCACCAATCCCTACGCACGGAAACTGGATGTCGAAGCGGACCTTAAGCCTGTGGTGGAGTTCCTGCAAGCTGCAGGACTCAGCCAGGAGCAGGTGGCCAAGGTGGGATGGAAAGCTGTGGGTATGAGCGGAAAGGCTGAGGACTCGGGTGCTTTTGCTGCAACGCAAAGAGGGAAATGTTGTTGGACAATTAGCTAGATTTGGATAATGCTCTCCTTGATATCGAACCATCATCTTATGCTGGTGCAGGCAATACTGGCACACCCTGCACTGTTGTCGTACCGCGTGGAGGAGCGGCTGCAGCCTTTCTTCCAGTACTTGACTGGGGAGCTGGGGCTTAGCCAGCAGGAGGTGGCAGAGGTGGTGGAGAGGAGACCCAGTATTGTGGGTGTGGAAGTAGACGGCTTGCGGCGCATGGTAGCCTTTCTGCTAGAAAGTGGCAGCAGCAAGGAGCAGGTGGTTGAGCTACTGGCAACCTCGCTTTGAGGCTGCGGCAAGGCTTCGGCTGTCAACGGGTGTGTCATTTCAACAGGCATATACCCCTGCCCGCACTGCTCTTCTTTTGCGTTAGTTCTTAAACACCTATGATGTAGCATTAGCTGAGAAGTCCCCGCCTCCTAATGTGTGATGGGGGTCAGCGCAATCCGGCGCCAATTGCATGGAAGGTTAGCAGTATGGCGCCGTGCAGGCGGAGCCGCTGCTTGTTGGACAGCTGGTTTTGAGGTTGCCACGCCACGGCCCCCCGGCGATTCAATGGGGCTTAGGTCACGTGATACCTCATCGAAGGGGCCCCTTAATCAGCTTAAGCAGAAGGATCGTGAAAAAAGACACGCTGGCAGCCCCGCGTCCCGCTCAACCGTGTGCCTTGCTGCCAGGGGCTCCTGCCAAACTAGCAGTTAGTGCTGCACCGTTTATACAGTGTAGTTGCGCCGCTCCCCCGAACCCGCAACCCTCTCCTAACCCGCTTACGAAATGCGCTTGTCTAGTTAGACCGGTGACGCCTTGATCAGGGACGGCTGCATCCATGGTTGCGCGGGCCCGCCGCCCTGCCTCGAAGGGCGCGGCGGTGGCAGCGGCAGTCTTACTGTTGCTCGCGAGCGCCTCGGGCGTGGCGGCGCAGGAGCAGGGCGGGTGCAGTCTGACCCTGTATCTCAACGCCAGCTCCTCCACTCAATCCATGGATGGATCAGCAGTGATGCAGCCCATTCAGCAGCAACTTATCCCCACCTATCCCGATGCATTAGTTGGCTTTGAAGGTGCCCTGGCACTTGTGCTGCCCGGCAGCGGCCCCTGCCCCACCACCGTTGCGGGTCTGGAGGAGCAGTTGGCTGGAGCCAGCCTACAAACCACTGAAGCCACCGGACCCCTGCTGCTGTATCCAGCGGATGGCATAGAGGTGGGCGGTTAGTTGTGGGCAGATGCTTTGATGACCTTGCCATTTGGCTACAACATTTTATTTGTGGCAATTGGCAGCAACCACGCCTTTGTTTTCTGTATTGGTTCCTGGCGCGCTCGAGCAACCCTGGTTGTAGCTGCATGCCGCACTGCTGCTGTCCGGGTGTATCGTGTTGCGGGCCATGCTGTATCACGTGGCCCATGATGCTGCTCGGCTGGCGCTTGTCATGCTGTGCTATGCTGTGTCACGCTGTGCTGTGCTTGCGCCCTCGGCCTGCTGCAGCTCCAGGGCTCGACCTTTGTTACGCTCAACCTCCAAGCCAACAAATTCGCCATCAGCAGTTCGCCCCTAGCAGCGGCAGCACCCGCCCCAATATCAGGAGGGGCAGGCAACGCTGCCACTTATTCAACAGAGCTGCAGGGCGATATAGTGGAGGGCACTGTTATCTCCACATCACTAATTAACAATGAAACGCTCTCCATGGTCGGCAATGGCGACACCAACACTTCTGCCATCACCGCTGTCGTTCAGGTGCCATGCTGCCCTCCCTGACCTCAACCCTGCTGCTCTATGGGCTGTTGGTGTTGTGTAGGCAACCCTGTTTCAGGCCGTGCGCTGCAGCGCTGACTCAGGCATGTAACTCAGACAACAAGTACGCTTCCCTAACCATGCTGGGCCACAACCTGCCTGAGACTCTCTTGTGCCTGCAGGGTAACACCCTCACGCTATCCAGCACAGTCGACTGGATCATCCAGTCTCCGTACAACACAACCTTTGGTGCTTCCACAATTGAGGGGCTGTCTGAGTACAGGTTTCGGGGGCAGATTGTGGCAGCCGTCACGCTGGGCTGCCCCACAGACTGCGGCCCTAATGGGCGCTGCACAGAGGCGGAAGATGGGACCCTGGGGTGCTCCTGCCAGTGTGGCTGGGGTGGCGCCAACTGCTCCATGCCTTCAGGCTTCTGCTCCAGCTACCCAGCGGAGCTTAGCAGCCAAGCTGTGTGCCCTCTGGAGCCCCAGGCTGCACCCGCCCCTGCCTCCAATGCCGACAACCCCTGCCAGCCTTTGAGGAGTGAGTTCTTGTGTGCATACAACTGCCTCACGCAGTGTGCATCAAGCTGCCCTTTTTGACGCATTGAATCGCATGTTTTGATCGCTAATATAATAAGCTTGGCTGTTGGACACTCGTTCGCAGCAGCCAATGCCACATCTAATTCAGCTGTTAAGCCCAATAACTGAGGCGCTGCACGCTCACCTTTCAAACTCCACCCACTCTGTCCTCCCCTGCTTTCCTTCACCTCCCTTTTTGATGCAGCCTGCACAGCCCTGCAGCAGTACAACCCCAGTACCGGCCAGTGCGACTGCAAGGAGGGCTGGGGTGGTCCCTCCTGCGATGCTTGTCAGACGGATGCCGCTTGCGACTCATACTTTGGCTCCAGCGGCGCGACCTGCAGCAGCGAGACCGCCTTCCAGCAGGGCATGCAGTCCAAGGCTTACACCTGCGACCTGGCGGTGAGCTAGCTTGCGCTGCTGCTGCCATGCACAGGCGCATGTGCCGGCAATTTGGTGTCCCATTATGGCCGGCAGTTTCAGGCCTTTTCGCTGCATTTTTAGCTGCACGAGGCAGATGGCTGGAGGAGGCCATGCACCATGCTGCGGATGTGCGTGGCTGCTTCTTCTACGGCGTATCTGGCGTGTATCATTGGTGATTCTTTGTTGGTGATAAGTTGTAGGTTGCATTCTGCAGGGCACGGGCCTGGCGCAAACGATTGTGCCTGGCAGCTTCTTCATGGTCTGCAACACGAGCGCGCTGCCAGACGGCCAGCCACCGGCCAGCACCGGTGAGGCACCAGTCACAGCCACTGCTGGCCTTGCTGCCGCGCCTTTGCGTATTGCGTCAGCATGACATGTGCGCTGCTCCTGGCATGCTTTTCAGACCATGCCCTCTTTCCTTTCGGCACTCGCACCAGCCCAACACCTGTACCTTCCCTTCAATCCCTCCCACAACAACCTTACTCTCATGCTTACCCTTCCTTGCCCTGCATTCCGGCATTCTCGCAGCCGATCAATTCTGCAAGGTGAATTTTGCGTTGGCTGGCAAAGCGGACAACCCCATCACCTGCACAGCGACCGAGTGCGGCTTCAAGGACAACTCATCCCGCGTGGATTGTGCCACCACCACCTGCGCTTGCCAGACAGACTGCCCAGGTGTGTTTATGGGTTGTGTGTGGCGGCAGCACGCACTCGCGAGTGCGTGTTTCTCAGATGGCATCCTTGTAGGCTGTCATGGTGCTCGATTGCCCCAGGGAAGGGCAGAGGCTATCAAGCTGAAATGTGGCCTGTGTGCACGCAGCTCAGCCAGATTTTTGCTCCATCTTGACGCTTTCCCACCCCTTGACACCGCATTGCAGCTGTCCCCTCGTGCCCCCATTGCCCTTGCCGCAGATGTTGAGGGCATACTGCGCATCATCAACAGCAAGCCGGCTTCGATCGACTGCACCCTGGACAGGCTATGCACTTTTGACATCCAGGACTTCTTTGTGACGCTTGTGGCACCCTGCCAGATTGCCGCCTGTGTGGTGCCGGGCCTTGGCTTCGTGCAAGGTGCGTGAGGCAGAATGGAAGGGGTGGTGTTTTGTCTTTTGGGGGTGGGTATTCACATGCACTACCAACGTTTCAGTCAATTAATATATAATCGGGTTGAAAGTATATTGATTTCAAACAACACCAACAACAACAAACAACAACTTGGAGCAGCTCTGCTGTTGTGGGTTTGTTGCTGGGCCGCTACCTGACTTACCCTTGCTCTCTATCCTCTGTCTCTCTTTGTTAATGTTTTTTTTATCATTTTATCAGCATTGTAACGGCATTGCTTTACTTCTACCCACCCGCAGGCGACTACCGGGTCACCCAGTCGGAGAGCTATGATCCCGTGGTTGCGGCAATTCCGCTTATGGTGCTGGTGGGTCTGGCGGGATTCCTGACGCTCTATCTCATTAGGTGCGGCAGGGCTTCAGGTGTCTTGGTAGGGAGCGCTCATTTGTTTTTGGGGTGTGTGTGGGGGTGGGGGGTGGGGGGGGGTGTGTGTGTGTTAAGGTCGCAGGAGCAGATAGCATGGTTAGTGCGAGTCAGCCATCTCGTTTCCTTGATTAGCTGTGTGTTTACGTTCTCAAGCGTGGCTCTATAGTAAAATACCAACCCACTCTGCCGCTGACCTGCAGGCACCAAGCCTTGTTTAGGAGCGGATCCAAACCCGACGCTGCTGCTGCCACTTCTGCTGCTGCTGCAACAGTGAAGCCGGCAGGCGTTGCTGACATTGGCGGCGGCGCGATGGCTGTAAGGCGACGCCCCTCGGAGCCCATTCACCTGTTGACTTTTGACAACCTCACTTGCGCAGTTCCCGTCCGTCACAGCCAACCCTGGTACTCACGCCTCAAGCGGCTGTTCCTTTGCGGGTTGGGCAGCCCTGCCTCTGCCGCTGCAGCAGCCGACACAGCGCCGGCGCTGGCGCCCGCCACTGAGACAACTGGCGTGACAGCTGATGTGGTTACAGCGGGTGCCCCCGGACACAAGCAGATTTTAAAAAATGTCAGTGGTGTGGCAGCATGTGGCGAGCTGGTGGGGGTGCTGGGCCCCTCGGGCTCTGGAAAGACCACACTGCTGGCTATGCTGGCAGGTTCTTCCGAGGACTTGGATGCTAGCAGCAGCTTGAATGGAGCGGTCATGCTGGACGGGCAGCCGCTGCAAGCAAGCTCGCGGCGCAAGGTCAGCAAGACAGCCTTCTGCTGCATCCTTGCAATCTCAACTCCTCACTCTATGTTGCTTGTGCTGCTGCTGCTTGATTTCCGTGTTGTCAGACACCAGTTTTCACCGTTCGGCAACTTTCCTGTCGTTTCACTCCTGGCCCCCTTGCAGATAGCTTACGTAGCACAGAACGACAACCTGCTCCCCACATTGACGGTTGAGGAGTGCGTCCGATACTCAGCAATCCTCAGGCAAGCTGTTCGTGCCTCATTTTGGCATGTGTTGCATGCATCCAAATGCCTGCATGCATCTAAGGCATCCGCTTCTCACCCTGCACTTTTCACAAGCTGGCTGGGGACTCCTCATTTGGCGTGCCTGCTGCTGCAGGCTCTGTGAGGCCAGCGCTGTTGAGGTACAAGCGGCAGTACAATCTGTACTGGCAGAGTTGGGCCTCTCGCATGTGGCGCGCTCCCGCGTGGGGGGCAGCAGCGGCATACGCGGCGTTAGCGGCGGAGAACGGCGCAGGTGTGCACGTGAACCGTAATTCTGCGACAGTGGCACACCGTCCTGCCCTGTGTCTAGGCCACATGCAGTAAATCACCGCGACTACTTCATCACCCTCGCACGTCCTTGACCTACCATGCACGTGTTGTGTCCACCTTGCCCCCATAACAGTCACTGCCCGTGCTTCCTTGTCTTGCCCCGTTCTTGCCCTTCCTTGCGCCACCACCACCATCTCACACCCAGCCCCCTTCCTGCCACCGCCACACTTTCCTCCTGCAGGGTCACTATTGCCATGGAGCTAGTGACCAGGCCCGCAGTGCTGGTGTTGGATGAACCCACCAGCGGGCTGGACAGCTTCACAGCCTTGCACCTCATGCGCACTCTTAAGCAGGTGCGTATCTTTGTGGTGTGGGGTCGTAAGGCGTGGGTTGGGAATGGGGGACAGCCTCACAGCCCTGCACTTCAATTCTCAGATGAAGCAGGTGACTGCCCCTGCTGGGCCAGTTGTACCAAGCGGTGGTGGCCTGCAGCAGGGCAGCCGATGAGTCTTTCAGCTCAAGTATTGCTTCTGAACCCCACATCATGTATGAAACGCTGACTAGCCACCTTCTGCGCTGGGCAGACGTCCACGTTGTGGAGCTTGAAGTGCCACACGCTGCTTCTGTGCTGCCTTTTGTGCGTCATTGGAGCCCCTGTGGCCCATGCTCGCAGGTGGCCAACGACGGACGCATTGTGCTGCTGTCTTACCACCAGCCATCGCCAGCCATGTTCTCGCTGCTTGACAGGGCCTACCTTCTGGCGCAGGTGGGTTTGGAAAGGGTTGCAGTGTTTTGCTGGGTTGCTGTTTAGTAACCCGAGTAGCTCACGAACCTTTTGGACGGGCCTGCTCCCAGTACACGGGAAACAGGGTTGGTTCCTGGTGTCGCGCCTGGCACAAGCTTTAGATTGTATGTGAGTAAGAGGAAGCACGCCTTGCAGGAGCTGAGGTAGTTATGTTTAGAGTGAGTCACTTCATGACCAATTCTGCTCACTCGTGATGCTGCATCTGATATACAACTGCTGCGTTGTTGTTTGTGCCCTGCCTTCTCTGCAGGGCCACTGCCTGTTTTCGGGGCCCCCCTCGGCTGCAGAGGGCTGGTTTGCTGAAATGGGGCTGCCCTGTCCTGTGGGTACCGCCATTGCGGAGCACATGCTGGAGGCGGTGAGCAACCCAGACAGCCTGCAGCAGCTGATGGAGGCACGCGGCAAGCAGCGGCAGAACGTGCCGCAGGCAGATGGCTTGTTGCCAGTGCCGCTCACTGCAGTCGGCTTCTCTGACGGGGGGGATCAAGGCATGGGTGGGGGCAGCAGCAGCACGGCTATTGGCGGCAAGCTGGACAGCCGATTGGGCAGCGAGGAGGACGTGGAGGGAGCAGGAACATCACGCGCAAGCAGCATGGGGGCAGCTGAGCCAGAGGCACGGCAGGCGGCGCATGTGCACCCGCGCCGCAGCCTGAGCAGGGAGCTGGCGGTTGTGTTCTGGCGGACCCTGGTAAACATCCTGCGGAACCCGTCCCTCCTGCTGCTCCACTGGTGAGCAGACAACGGCCTGCTGCTTGCGAAGGGGCAGAGATGCCAGCATGCTGCTGGCAATCGAGCGCTACTCTGCGCAAGGCAACCGGGAAACAGGCGTGGCGCTGGCATGCTGCGTGCCAGTGAGCGTTGGGCCTGCTACATCATAACCAGTTGCATTAAACTCGGCGCGTTTGTTCCCTAGGAGACCTGCATGTTTGCCTGTTGCCTTTGTTTGCCCTTCTGGCAGGATTTTGGCGCTGCTCATGGGCGTGTTGGTGGGAGCCGTGTTCTTCCAAGTGTCCTTTGATGTCTCAGGCGCCCAGAACCGTGTGGGTGAGTGGCCAGCAGGGGCAGCGGAGGTGGAAGCGGCACCAGCAAACTTACCCAGCGATGTGTCCGTGGGATAGCAATGTTCCGGCATCCACGCTGGTTATGCATGTTGCTTCCTCGTCTTACTGAGCATCACTGTTTGCAGCTTAGGCAGCCAATCACGCCTGCTATCTTCGTTGCTCATGGATCTCATCTTCGCCTTTGGAGAAGCTGCCTGCCTGACTCGCTTGTGCCACACACCCTATCCAGGCGGCATGTTTTTCGTTCTCAGCTTCTTTGCCTTCACCTCCCTCACCACCGTGGACTTGTTCATGATGGAACGACGCATGGTGATGCGGGAAGTGAGGGGTAAGTGTCCACCTCACTCTCCATCAATTTGCGACTTGCTTCGTATGCGACTAGCTTGAAAGCATGATTGGGGAAACGATGCACTCTCGCAAGGCAGAGTACACGGCTTGATTGCACGCTGAGTAACAAGTGGGATCTGATGTACAACTCTACACCGCATTCTTCGCCCCTGCTTCTATTTGTCCAACATTCGCTTCTTGCTTATGCTTCCTGCTTGGCAGGTTGCTTCATATGTTAATCAAACTTGCTTATTGTGCCTGCACATCCTGCATGGCAGGTGGCTACTACAGGCCCGGCACCTATCTGCTGGCCAAGCTCGTCCTGGACGCCCTTCTGCTGCGCGTCATACCCGTCTTTATCTTCTCGGCACCTTTCTATCCCATGGTGAGCTGCGAGCAGAGGGGTTTTGTAGGCAACCATGTCCAGTCACGGGCACCGCTCCCGCCGACCCCTTGATGAGTTTGCTGGCTGCATGGACTGCCACTTGCTGGCGCCTCCATTTGTCAAAAGGTGCCAGCTTCCTGGTTGCTCCTTCTGGATGATAAGTCCACTCTCTAGTATGGCGCCTTATTGAGTCCTGCTGGTTTGCCTCTGTTTCTGGCAATGTAGATGGGGCTCCAGACAGCCTCCGCGACCGTCGCCACCTTCTTCATGGTTCTTGCCACCTTCTCTGGCGGTGGGTTTTGTGTTTAGACGTTTGAGTGCCCGGTACAGCCCTCTCTGCGTTACCAGAGGGGGTCTTTACTTGACAGTGCAGCACAGCACAGCACAGCACAGCAACACCTCTTGCAAGTTGTTTCGGTGGAAATCATCGCAGTGTACCGTAGGTGCATTCCGGTGTTTAGCTTTGGCAACCCCAACCCCACCCGCTGATCTTGCTCTTGCTCCTGCCCGCCGCCTGTGTCCAACCCTATTGGTGCAGCGATGGGGGCCCTGTCGCTGGCAGTCACTGTGGGCAGCAGCACCGCAGGAGTGGCTGGCCTGATCATGAACATTGTGCTGCTGGTGTCAGTGGTGCTGTCAGGTGGGCGACTTCAAAAACGGCTTGGCAGCTCCTAAGCACCCAGCTGTCAGCTAGATTGAGGGCAGGGGCTGCTAGTATTTGTGTTATAGTCCCAAAACACAGGGCACATGAACCACCATTACAAACAACCCAATACCTTCTGCGGGCTGTAAGCACTGTGGCAGCGCAAAACACGTTCACCAATAGTTATTTGCCCTACTTGCCCAGCCCGCAACCCTCCCTTTTCTCTACCCGTGCAGGCATGCTGGTCAACCCCGAAAGTATGCCCGATTGGATTGGTTGGATCCACTGGGTATCCATCTTCTTCTATGCATACTCAGCCCTCATGATCAATGAGCTGTCAGGAATAAAGATAGACTTTGCGGTGAGTGCTATGAGCAAGCCCGTGGGCGTTCATCAACAGTGTTGCGGCTCTTCCCTAGAAAAAGGTGCTCTCGTTTGCCCTGCTGGCTGCTGGCAGCAATCAGAAATGCGCTGCAATGGTGGCGAAGCAGCAGGCAACGACCGTCAGGAGTTACTCAACGTCTGACTCCTGATGCCCTGCCGTCTGTTGGCTCCCATGCCGCTGCGCAGTTCGAGGGCTATGCGGCAGCGAGCAATGTGCGGGGCACTGTGTTCTTAGAGACGATCGGCATCAACCCAAACAACCTGACTCGGGACATTGTCATCTTGGATTGCTTCTATCTGGGGCTGGTGAGTGAGGGTGGGCCTGCTCGTGCAGCATTCTGTCTGTTGAGCTGATTTGTGGCATTGCGCCTGTTGGTCCCATGCCCGTGCGTTAAGCAGCCCGTGCCTATGCTTTAGTGGCCTTTAGGGAGATTGGAGGTTTAAAAAGGCCCTGTTCTTTGCCCTCTGCCAAGTTTGGATGCTGCAGTTATGGCTCTTTAGCTTCGGCACTTTTCCTGCCCATTGCATCTACCGCTGCTCATGCCTTGTCTCTTGCGCCCCTGCAGGCACTGCTGGCATTTATGATGCTGTATTTTGTGATGCCCCGGCCAAATAGACTCCGCCGTACACCGCCAGCCGCAGACATGCCTGCCAATGGATCCACCAACAAGCACTTGCAAGCTTCGGCTATGGAGTTGGCAGCAAAAAGCTGACCCGTCTCCAGCATTGGTTGTTCAACAACATGCAGATACACAACAAGTTTAGTGTGCTTTTGCCAGCATCATAAAAAAGCATGCAGATACGATTCAGTGTAGTCTGCTGTCTCTAGCATCAGCTTATACAAAGGCATGCAGATACAACTCAAAATGCAGTCTGCTGTCTATAGCGACTTCCAGCACCTTTCCTCCTCAGCTCGCCCCTTTTGTTCCAGCATTTCGTTCCCTGCTCGTCTTTACACTTCGCCTATGATTGAACGCATCCTCCTCACTTGCCCAATTCGTCTGTTGTACAAATGATATAGTAGAGGAATACCAATACCTATCATAGTCTTGGCGGCGCTGACTATGATACTCCAGTTCGTCCTGAAAAACTGCTACAGGCAGGATGTTGGCGCAGCTGTCGTTGCCATGAGGAGAGAGGCTCTAGCAACAAGCATTAGGAGCGGTTCCCTACAGGTGGGCGTATTTCAAACCAGGGTGTGCCCTCACAAGTACTCCTACAACACCGCAAGGGGCTGGGACAGCGGCGGTGCGGCTGCGGCGGTGAACTAAGGAGGCGGGAGCTGCCGTTTAATATTACCATGAACAGTTTATTTCTTGTCCAGCAAGTAGGTGCAAGCTGCGGCGGTAATGTGCCCTCCAGCTCGCTGCACTCACCCTTATCCCGGCTGGCAGAATGAAAGAAGGCAAGCTCAGCACCGCCACTTTGCAGCGTGTTTGTTCAGTGTGAAGTCACTTCTCGGGAAGGCTTACAATCATGGTGGCGGCAGCTGTTGCACAGAGCCAGGCGTTTGTGGCCGGCAAGGTGGCTGCGCGTCAGCCTCGTGCCCAGCGGGCAATCCGCGTAGCGGCGGTGCAGCAGAGTGAGTATTTGCACTTGGTTGGTCACGATGAGCGTGGCTGTCCCGGCAATGGGGTTGCACACCCACATGCCCCAGCTCTGCAGATGCGGGGGCAAACACGCGGAGCGGGCCTCTTCACGAATATAAATTAATCCCATCTGAAAATGCGAGTTGCCAACATTGCCTCCCTCGTCCACGGCTGAGGCCCCCTCCCCGGCCCCCTCCCCCTTGGCAGGCGACGCAGCCCCCGTCACGCCATTGCGCTTTCTGGCAGCTGGCCTGGCAGCAGCTGCAGTGACTGTTAGCGCACCCGCAGAGGCTGGCGTGGTGCTGGTGCAGCCCGAGGTGAAGAACTTTGTCAAGGACCAGCCCGCCGCCAAGAAGCCCGCAGCGGGCAAGAAGGCGGCAGCACCCAGCATTTCGAAGGAGGAGTCTGGCTCTGCAGGCCTGGGCTTTGAGACCTTCCGGCCCCTGGTGCTGCCCGTCTCGCTGGTGGCGGTTGTGGGTGCTGGCGCAGCAGCCGTCAAGGCTGACCCCAAGTTTGCTGAGTTGCTGGACCGCGAGTGGAGCGCTAAGGACTCCAATGTTACCGGCGCTGGCTATGAGACCGCCCCCGGCCTGAAGGACACACCCTTCTTCGGCGGCAGCAACACCAACGGCGCCGTGCCAACAAAGGTGCGCGCGCTCCTGGTTGGGGGAACTGGACCTCCAACAGCATGGCTTGCCACAGTTATAACATGGCAACCAGACTACTATTGTTGTGGGAGGCATTGCTCTGCACCATCATGCAAGGTATGGGACGCCCATTTCATGCGGCAGCTTTGCCTGAATGCTGTTGTTTCCCGCTCGCTACTGCAGAAGGGCACCCAGAAGATTCAGAAGGCCGCCCAGAAGTTGCCAGTGGCGAAGAAGGCAGCCAGCACTGGCAAGAAGTTCAGCCTCTTTGGCTTGGTTAATGAGCGTGACACCCTGTCCAAGTGAATGCTGTGTGGCTGCTCAACCGCTGCACGAGTTTCAAGCAGCAGCAGGACGCATGTAGCTATGGCTTGCTGCGCTCCGCTGTGCCCTCGCCCCTTGCTTCTCCCCACCGCCTTGGCGACTGGTCTACCCACTAATTCTTTTTGCTGTACGGTTCCACCGAGAAGAAAATCCCCCATGACACTGCATCAAGAGTGTAAAAATGACATATGAGGGAGGTTTGAAATGGGTGAAGCACGGGAATGGCGGCAGTGGACAGTACACCAGGGTGGGCACCGTACACCTGGAAACAACACTCTCTCTTTCCATTGGTTAGAACTCGTAACCTCATAATAACCATACTGAGCTTCACGACCGACCCGCTGCGCGTGCCCTTCTGCCGCGGCAATGCCGCGGCGTTGACCCCATTCTGGCCTGTGCCGACCGGCATTAAAATGACGCGAATATGCCCGGAGGGTTGGATTACGATGCGCAACGGGCGGATTGGAGTGCCTTCTTCAGCCTGCTGTCCAATGTGCGGCAGAGCGGCGGCCTGCTTGCTGCATATCTTGGCTGTGTTCATGGCCACGCACACTTGCAGATCGTTCCTACCACCATGTAAAATTGCAGGATCATGGCATCAAGCTTCGGCTCAACCTACCAGACACGCTGGTGCTGCAGAGGGGCCAGCCATTGGCGTGGTTTGCCACCAACACGGTAGGGGCACATGCCGCCGCCACCGTGTACATCTCATTACGCCAGTCTGCGAACAACCGTCAGCATACTCGCAAAATGATTACCAATCGCACTCAGTTTGTGGGGTGTTGAAGGTAAAACGTCATCCGCACCGTTGCCTGCAGGAGGGTTATGTGGTGCAGCGCTCTGCGGCGCTATGCTCGTTAGAAGACGTGCGGCAGCACTTGCTGAACTGCGCCCTTGACAGCAACGGCAGCTACCCGCAGTATGTGGCCATCATGCGGCTGCAAGACGGGGCACCAAAACTGCTTACATGTGCTGCGCTGGATGCGCTGTGTGCCAGGCTGGCGGCAGAGCTTGAAGCTGGGGAGGAGAGGGCACCCGGGCAGACGCCATGTGTGCTGCAGGTGGGATGCCCGGTGGAGGTGCTTGCTGCCTGCCCTGGCTTGTCAGGCACATACTGAATTGTATCACAAGCTTGCTATCCACTGGTTCCCCCAATTGAGTGCAGTAAGCAGCATTATGTGTTGCTCAGAGGGTAGGGAGGATACTTGTTGCTCTTGCAGGCCTGCCCCACCCCGTTTCTGGACTTGCGCTTTGTCACTTCCTTGACCAACACCGGCTGCAGCATTACTTGCCACACCTTCCAGCGCCGTTTTAGCCGGCGGTACCTGCCATACAGGGAGCCAGCTGCGCCGTTGCTGCCAGATGCCTTGTCAGCCACCCATGCCATGCAGCAGCACCCCATTACAGAGGTTGTGCCGCGGCCAGGCGTTGTCAGCCATGGCGCTGTATCTACAGCTGGGGCGGCGGAAGGAGGTCAAGCAGCTGGTGATGGTGCATCAACTGGGGCCAGCCCGGGTGCAGACTTGGGTGCAGCCGAGGAGGGGGGCCTAGATGATGCAGCGCTGGCAGACAGCGAGCGCCACCGTAGCAAGACTCTGGGCCCTGTTGACCCTTCTCTCAAGATGCTGATGCGCAAGGCGGCCCATTTCGTGGTGCAGTACGTGCAGAAGGCGCACCTGCTGACGCTGCGGGGGTTGGTGTGCGAGTTTGTGCGGGACAGCAGCGGCCACCTCTGGTTTCTTGGGCCGCTGCGGACTGAGTGGGCATCACTGATCCCAGGTTAGTCGCATGCACAGCTGGCACTGTCTGGGGGTAACCTTGGATCAATCAAACCGTGAGGTTTGTGTCACAATCCATAGCACACGCGGTGCCATGGCTGCATGTGGGAGGATAACATGCATTGGTTGGCAAGCTATGATTCAGCCATCGTGCCAGGCGATATGCCTTGTCTCACCCGCCACTGATATTTTCTGTCGTAGGGCGTGGCGGGGAGCCCTGGGCCAACACCAACCTGACTCAGCAGCCACAAGCTGAGGAGTCGTGGCCCTCAACTATGTATGAGGAGGTGGAGCAGCAGGCACAGCATGCACAGCAGCCACAGCAGCCGCAGCAGGACAGCGCAGCGGTGGCAGCTGGGGAGGCACTGGCAGGCAGCGCGTTCGGCCTTGCCCAACACAAAACTAGGTCATTCGCGCCTGTCGAGGGACACGGTGGCAGAGGTAGTGACCCCCCTTGTTGTGAGACTGTTGCGCATCCGCCGCCGCATCCTGCCCTGCTTCAGGCTGGAGGGCAGCATCCATCTTCGCCCTGTGCCGCATCTCGGTTAGCAGCTGGTGTGCCGAAGCAGCCTGGCACGTTCCAGGGTGCTTCGGCACACCAGCTGCTAACTATTCCAGGGTGGTCCAAATGCCAGGCACGCCAGCAGCTCACTAGATAGCCGGCGGCCCAGCCCTGACCAGACTGCGATGCTGCAGCCGGGACTGCAGGCCTGCAGTCCCGGCCAGCGGGGGCGCATGCTTGCAAGCAGCGCTCGGCGGCAGCTGCGCAGCTTGTCGCCAGGTGGGAGCGGCGGCAGGTGCCACAGTTCGCCCAAGGGAAACGCAGTCCTAAGCAGCCACCTCACCAAGGAGATCGAGGCGTTGAGAGAGGAGCTGATTGTCAAATATGACATCGTGGAAGTACTGACAAGCAAGGTACGGCGCATGTGTTGTGGAATTGGAATGGCGGGTGCTAGCTGAAATGTGCAGCGTGCGGCGCATAGGATGTGTATATGGGGTGGCGGAGATGTAATAAAGCTAAATCCTGTCGTTAATCTTAATGCCATACTCCATTTGGGTCCCATCCGGCACGTTACTGCCACTCTTGCTGCTAACTGCTGCCACTCCCATGTGATCCTCAATGATAACTAGAGCTTTGAAACCCATGGCATGCTTGCATCCTGCACCTCTGCCGCCTGCCGGACTGCAGATTGAGGCTCTGGAGCATGACAACCACGTGGTGACCGGGGCCTTTGAGCGAGTGGTTGGCGGGTTGCAGCAGGATCTGAGGGATGTGAAGGCGCGGCTGGAGGCTCTGAGACAGGACCGGGACAGGTGCAGAGGGCTGTTCGTGGCTGAATGAGGGTGGGGCGGCGTGAGCTGGGTGATGTGCTGTGTGTATCTGGTGCTGAGTACTAGTTGGTTGATGGGCGGGAGTGTGGGTGGGTCGAATGGCCTGTCCGCAGCTGTTGCATACATCGATCTTTTTTGCATGCCTTGCAGCTTGGACACCGTTGCAATGTGCAGACCCCTGTCTGCGTTGCCTTGGGCCTCCGCTGCCAAACATTCATTGCCTGTTCACTACCGCGATTTCAAACGTGCAGGCTGGCGCGCCAGCTGGCAGAGACGGAGCAGAAGCTGGCAAGCACTGATGCTGAGAGGGCACAGCTGCGGGCGGCGCTCGATTCTGAGCGCGGTACCGCCTTTGAGTCACTGAGTCAGTTGCAGCGGCAGCAGGTAGGGGACTGCACCACCAGCTCAGCTTCCTCCTGTCAGCACCAACAGCTGCTGTTTGGTCATGCGGCATTGCCATATGGTGCTCCAATCAGCACCGTCAATGCCGCTGTGCTGCCCTTTTGCTGATTCTCCTCTCGCATTTCTGTTCTCTCTGGCTCTGCTGCCTCGATTGCATTGGTACCTCTCAGCTTGCTAGGGGCTCGATAGTTCAAGCAGCACTGTTGTGGGTGCAGAGGCGGGACAGAGAGCTGCACGTGCCGAGGCAGAGCTTCAGATCGTGCAGGAGCGGCTCGCGGAGGAGCAGGCGGCATGTGTCGCTTTGAAGAAGCAAATGGGTGAGGCGGGCTTTTTACTCAACTAGCTGGCAGCTATTGGTCTGTGGCGCCAGTTTTGTTGTGGTTCGGCAGGCTGAAAACGCGGGCAAAGGAGAGACACCCACTTCGACAGTCAATGCTGCCAGGCAGATGCCAGGGTCCAACATGCTTCTGGATCTATCACGCAATGGCTCCCTTGGGATTTTTACGCTTTGCATCTGCTATGTGCTGGGGTCAACCCCTCTGCTGTTTGCCAACTCTCCGCAGTGTTCTACCAGAGTGCTGTGGGCAGCGCAAGCGGCGCCCAGGGGGGGCCGTTGACGGAGGCTGGCAGGGCGCTGCTGGGGCAGGAGCGGCCGAAGATTGAGTATGCCGAAACCCTGCAGGCGAGCGAGAGGAGTTGTGAGATGTGTGATGAACAAATGCGCGTGCTAATGGATGGGGTGCTGTTGAAGCACCTAGGCTCTCATAAATGAAGGAAGCCCAGTTGAACTCAGCTGCCTCACCAGCACTCAACATCCTGCCCCGTCAATCTGTTTGCCTGCGGCCGTTTCGGCAATGTTACACTGCCCCGTTTTCTACTGCGTGCATGCGCATCTCAGCCTGCACAGGCTTGGGCGTAAGGTTAGCCCCTTGGCTGTACTTCAACTCACTGCAGGCTGTCGATAAGCTATTACTGCGGGAAAGCGACCCTGTTGGCGAACGCTACTCCCTGTCTAAAGTGCTGCATACCTGCCAGGTGAGGTGTGCGGTGAACCCCTCTGCTTCCTAGGCATGCCTGTTGGATGCCCTGTACCACTGTTTGGATGCTTGTGCTCACTTTGCATTACCTCCAATCCCGCTCCAGCATCCTCCTGACTAAATGACGCTTCCCCAATTGCTGCAGGGGAACCTTCATGCAATCTTCTTGCACTACTGCCTGCTTGACGCAACCTTTTCGCGGCACTGGCCTCCAAACATGTCGCTGACGGGCTGGCTGGCTTTCATGAAGGAGACTGGCAGCACCAACTTGGTGCCTGGGACCCGCACACGCTCGGACAGCACCATGCATGTGAGGCCAGGCCAGACTGGCTCCAACAACCTGCGTTGCAATCAATAACAAATTTGACCAACCTAGGCCCAGCAAAGCAAAGCAAAGCAAAGCAGTCCCAAGTGCTTGTAACCTCAGGTCATGGGCCCAGGCGATGTGTACACATAATGCCTCGGATCCCTCTAAACATGTCTCTGCAGGTGCAAGAAGCGGCAGACGTGTTCCGGCGCTACTGCCTGCGGCAAGCAGTGATGAAAGGCGCGCCGCTTCCTGCGCCGGCACGGGCAGCCACACTACCCCCACCTGAGAGCCACTTTGCCGCTTTGATGAAGGGCTCGCAGCCGATGCGAGCAGCGACTCCAGTGCTGTCCTTAGACACACTGGTCGGGCAGAGTAAGTGATGCTGGTGCTATGAGCGTTGTTGTACAATTTGTTAGCTAACAAGGCGGGATCCACTTAGCAAGGCACTGGTGTAAAGCGCACTGTGTATGGCACACATTGGTAAACTTCCTGCCTTACTTATCCTGTATGGTTCGGGAGTTGCAGCTGATACCTTGGCACTCGCTTTTCCTTTACACTGCAGCCGACCAGCCGCCGCGGCCGTCCTCTGCCCAGAGCATTGCCAGCAGCAGCGTGGCGTGCAGCCGCCCTTTCAGCGCCATCTCGGCGCAGCTGGCTGGAGCAACGTTGAATTACCAGAGCTTCTGTGCAGCCTTGGTGCATGTGGCTGCTAAGCTGGCCAGGGGAAACCCGGAAACGCTGGAGACCTGCCCCTTCCTGTCGGTAAGCAGCCTGCTGGCTGGCTGGCTGGGCGTGAGACTGTCACTGACGGCGTGGTTGGCCAGACGTACTTGTACCCTTCCAGATGCAAATGTTCAGTGCAATGATTGTTCAGTGCGGCCAAATGGGCAGTCATGTAAGGCCCAGGTACTGGCCAAGCACTTGTTCAGTTTGCCTTCCTTACTGCCTGCAGGAGCAGACGCGGCTTTTGGTGGCTTCAATTCTTCCCGAGGCCCAGCAGTTGGCTACCACTGTCCAGCTGAAGTTGACCAGGAAGGGTGCAGCAGCAGCAGCAGCAAAGGTCAAGCCCGGCGGAAGGGGGGGGATGACTGCCAAGCAGCCAGCCATGAAGGAGGCTGCAGGGAGGCTGCCCAAGCTGAAGACTGCAGCAGTGAAGGGAGATGCTTTGGCAGCGGGGTCCCAGGCGGGTGCAGGGGGTGTACAGATGGGGACCATTGCAGAGGCATCTCGAGAGGGTAGTGCGGCATTACGTGACTGAAATGGACGGCTGGCCAGCAATGGTTCAGCCAGCCTGGTTGGCATGAGCATGTGGGCGCTGTTGTTCTGGTGCTGTATGACATGTAAGGCGGGTTAATCCAGCACAAAATGAGGAACTGCATCCTGGATCGAGTTCAGGAGGAAAGAACGCTCATAGTGAGCAGAATGCATGCAGACCGGTCTGCGGTGCATCACGCTGATTGAGGAGGAAGAAAAAGCATGCAGGGAAACAAGAGAAATGAAGGGGTGGAATGTGTCCTGAACGGGAAATGGGATAATCGTGTTGGACGTTACCCAGGGGAGGGACAGGTGGGAAGCCTGGTGGTTACGGAAAACTGACGATTCGATTTCCTGGTAGAGAACAGTATGGGAGTATTCATGCAGATTCTGCGGACCAAAAATGTGCAGCGAGAGAATGCTACAGAATAGCAACAAGAGTGAGGCACATGATATTAAAGGTGGAAGACAAAGACCCCCACAAGCCTGGGGGCGATTTGGCAGTTGAGCTGCCAGCTAGTGGCAACAAGGGTTGCGGTGTATGTCCTGATGTGTTAAGTACAACAGATGGCGGGAAACGCGATTGATTGTGTATCATGGGACGATAGCGGAAAACAAACAGCCCACTGCCTGACTCAGCTTGTGATGGCTTTGAAAGAGGGGATGATAGCTAGCGATGCCTTTTCAGCTACACGCCACCCAAATTTGGCTAGGCAACAGGTTGCTGCAGAGGCTTGCTGGCAGTCAAGCGATTTGCAATGCGCATCCAGGAGCCGCTGATGACAGCGCTGCTGCCAGTTCAAATGTCCTGGACAGCTGCAGCACGCAGCTGGTTGGCAAAAATGTGGCGGGAACGCTGTTCAATGTAGCGCAGGCACAGCGTGGGCAGCAGGTAGCCAAAAGTGGTGGCCATGGCAAGGCTCGACTCAAAGCATATACACGCGTCAGTGGATGGGTAGCACTGCAACCATAGGAAGGGGGGCTTCAGCGTTTAGAAAAGCTGCTCCACCCGGATGGTGGCAAGGCCGGGGACGCTGGTGCAGGGAAGTACCGCTGCTTTCATCTGCTGGAGTTCGTGCTCCAAACAGAACCACAAAATGACACACTTCCTGGCAGTATCAGAAAGGTTGGCTGCTGCAGTGCCACATGATACTGTTCACATGTTGTGTGAGTGAGCAAATGGCAGTTCCTTACCTGCGCGCACAGCTGGGGAAAGTTACAGGCCGCAGTGGCCACAGCAGCAAACTGTACTGGCAGATGGAGACGCATGCGCACCTGCAGCATATAGGGAACACAACGAAGAAGCCTTTGAAGCCGTTCATTTCAACATAAAGCGTTTTTTGATGTGGAAGTAATGCCAGTACCCAGCTGCTGTGCACGAGTTATAAAAGAGACAGGCAGGCAGGCAATTGCACCTTACCGCACCAGCAAGTGTGCGCAAATGCAGGCTGCAGGTAAATAAATTGTTGCCTCAACAGCCAGGCCGCCTTAGGATTGAAGTGAGTGAGGCAGTCTTTTAACAGCTCACCATGAAACCCAGGGCCGTAGCAAATAGGCTCTCGGCTCCCGTCAGCATCCAAAACGCCAGCCACTGCTGCACGCGGTTGACAGACTCGCGACCCTGCAGGCAGCAGCAGCAAAGTGTATGGCCTCCTCAGGCAAGGAGGTTTGGGCAGGAGGGCTGGATTGCCAGGCGGCAGTGTTATTCCGCAAGAGACGACTGCGGATAAAGGGCCAGCAAGGCAGCCCGTGCAATACTAGCCCAATACTACCGTGGCGGACAGGCAACCATGCAGTACATTGGAACCTCCCAGCCGCAATATCTGGCCAGCCGCATCTTGGCAGTTGAGCAAGGGTGTTGACGCACCTGGTAAGACCTGATGGAGGCAAGGTGGCTAAGAACAACCACGTAGAGGCGCATGATCATTACAAGTCGCTCGCGCAAGCCTGCATTGATGTTGTAATGGGTGCACACATCCGGAAACTGGGGCAAGGTTGGATTAATGTTGGGCAGCATTGGGTCAATGCCAACAGCGGCCAATGCTCCGCCAGCGCTGGGAGCCTGGTGCTGGGTCAACGCTGGTGCAGGGTTGGTTTGGCCGTTGGCCCACGGACAGTCAATCGGTGTTTCTTGCTAAGCGACTTGCAGTAGCACAAAAGTGAGTGTTTGCGCGATGCTGGCTGCCGCTGCATGACGGTATGGGCGGCACTCGTGACCTGCACCGTCAGCCCCGTCAGCCGCGCCCGCTGCGGCACATCCACTGCTGCCCCTGAATTTTGAACTTGTTACGGCACTTTCCAGCCAAACAATTTTTAGAGAACTATGCACTACAACCTACGTGCTATGTATTTTGCAGAAATTTGTTGTGCAAGACACGCTTGTGGATCTCCCTTCACATGATTCGTTGTGCGTGTCGCGCCCGTGCACGGTGGCACAGCTTGTGCGACTCATGCAAGCCTGGCAGCATTGTGAATTGTCCAAGCACACCTTAAAGCCAATCAGTGCTTTTTAGCACTTTTACAAAGAGGAAAACAGAGACTAAAAGATCCTGGAAATGGGGCATGGGGCTAGCCGGCTGTATAGCCATTGTGTTGGCTCAACATGCCGCCAACACCAACACCTATCCAACACCTGTTGGAAACGACGATGGCCAACGTTGGCATTGATAAACCGCGTTGACTTGACGTTGGCATTGGGCCAACACTGCCTAACGTTGAAATAACGTAACCCCAATTTCCGGATGCAAGCACAAGCAGGATCAAGGGAAACTCAGGTGTATGACCCAGGACAAAGGCGCACGTGAAGCATTCCCACAACACTGGAGGCAGAATGCTCTGGTTGCGCCTAGTAGGTGTTCGCAAAACCTTTAATGATTGAAAAGGTCATAAAAATGGTGCATGAATAACTCCTACAGCTGACTGGCTTACCTGTATACAGGTGCCTGCTGCACCAGGTGAGGATGAGTGGCGAAAGTAGGCTCAGGCCCAGGATAATGGTGCCGGGAGCCATCCTGGTGAGGCAGTGCGGCTGCAAAGCATGCAAAGCAGGGTCACATCGCAGTGCTGTGAGGTAGGAAGCAGTGAACAGGCGAGCAACACTTTCACAGGAATTGAGAAGCAGCGCACGGAGGGCAGCACATCGGCAAGTGGCCATTGAAGTGGTGCAGGAGAAGTAGCATGAGCACAACAACAGGGATTACCAGCACTACCAGCATTGGCAGGGCACTTTGCCACGAAGGCAAGCTGTATTGGCATTCATGCAGCGGCAGGATGGAGCCGTGGGCTGCTGCTGTTGCAACTTGCATAGCAGGCTAAATGACTAAATGCATTTTATGACAACCGAGCAGATAAATGAGCAATACCCATACACGGGGCATGCGCCCTTTGCATACCCTGATGTAGCTGAGGATGGGCAGGGCTGTGAGGAGCAGCAAGCAGAACAGGGCATCAACCTGCGGCGCAGCAGAGGGATGGAAGGATTATAATTAATGCGAACGACACTGGGCACATCCTTACAAAACCTGGACCGCCAGCTACCTTCATGTGGTGCCTGGCAACCCATTGTCCGTACTCTCGCTCCACCAGCGCTGAGTGGAAGGTCAAGGTGAGCAGGTGCTGCCGCCGCGTGATGCCCTCGTCCTCTTCCACTGCTGTCACCAGCGCTTTGCTGAACCGGAAGGCGGGCGTATCTGCACAAGAAAAGCGAGAACAAGTTTCAAGAGAGTGGTACGCCCTTATTTTCCCTTGCCGCCCACATTAGCAAGAGTGTTTAAGGCGAGCTGCATGCATCAGAACTTGTCAGAGACCGGGGCACAATGACGCCAGCTGTTGGCGATCAGCCTACCTGACTCGCTCTTGCTGGTGGGATGCTGGTACGGGGCCGCAGAGCTGGAGGGCATGCTGGGTGCTGCGGCCGCCGCAGCCTTGCCGCTGCAGTTGGGCTCGGCAGGGTCGTCCCACCATTCAGAGCTGGGGCCAGCTTGATCCTGCTTTGCAGCTAGCAAGACCTCCTTGATTGGCAGAGAGTCGGTGTGTGGCACACAGAGCGCCTTCCCCGGTGCGGGGCCGCCATCGCCACCATTGCTGTTCCAATCGTCGCGGCATGGGCCGCCAGGATCCAACCCTTCTGCTTCTTCCTCGCTACCACTATCATGTGGGCAGCAGCAGGTGCAATGCGTCACGATGCCACATGCGTAGTTGACAAAAGCGAGGGTGTCGGCTGAGTGGCGGGCCATGGGGTCAGACAGGCGCAGCGTCAGCGCCGCAAGCAGTGTGGCACACCTGCAATCGAGCCAAGGAACAGGCCACGTGCCGATGAAATAAGCATTGAAACAATTGTGGGCTGCAAAAACTCCAGCCACTGCTGAGACTCTTTTGCAGGTTGTAAGGGTGCAGCCACTGCTGATTTGTTTTTGTATTCTTTAAGCAGCCAGCCCCTGCGAGCGGACCAGCTGTCGTAAGGATCGTGACACGCACATCGACAGCACGTCATCACGCAGTCAGCCCACCTGCCGTCCAGGTTTGGCGCCTCAGAAAGCCCAAACAGCAGTGCTCCTCGACCGCTGCCGCAAGGACTGTGACGCTGGCACCTGCCCGTCCCGTTGCTGCCACTGCTTGCTGCCTCGCTTGTTGTGCCATTGTTGCTCCCGCAACCAAAGGGGACGCACAGCACATGAGTGACAGACGGGGCTGCGATCACCATCTGTTGCACGTCTGTCCAAGCCGGCACAACCTTGAAGGAATCTTCGTTCAGCAGGCTGACTTGCGCCGGCTGGCCCTGAGCCAGCGCCAGCCCCACAAATGAAGACTCTAGGTCATGCAAATGCAATATGGTGGGGCCCTCTGCATTTCAAGCAATACACGTAACTAGTATCTTCCTAATACCAAAGAATAGCAAGCACAGCCGATCCAAGTTGGGGGTGTTTGTGCAGCTGCCCAGTCGACCATTTCCAAACCATGGCACCTCCAATGTGGGCAACATGTGGGGTTCGGCTGTGGCGCCGATGCAGCCACCTCCAGCGCAATGTGGAAGCACGGATGCAGAGGCAGCTGCTATGCATCCACCCCACCTGTGGCAAAACTCCCTGAAGCCACGACAGTGCCAGCCTGGAAGGGGTTGCTCAAGGCGATGCTGCAGCAAGGGCAAGAGGCCAGGGCGATATGAGCAGCCCAGCCAGCAAATGCTAACATGGGTGCTGCGTTGCATACAGGACAGCACAACGCACATGGCACAGAGCAAGCTTAGGTGCCAGCAGCAGGAGCAGCCCACCAACCAACATTACAAGTGTGGCGCTGCCAAACAGTGTTTCCGTCGCCCCGACCAAAGCAAGAATGTCAGAGCGCGTCAGGATAAAGGCATAACGGCATCAACGGATCGAGTGTCGGCCCTTACCCAAGGTATTCCAGGCTGGGCAGCAGGCGCCTGAATGCAGCACCGCACTCCGCGCTGGCCTGACTTTGGCTGAACTCAAGGGCCAGCGCATCTGCCAGCAGCTGCAGCTTCTGACTGGGCACAACTACCATTGCGCTGATGATCCCTGCAGCATGGAAGCGCAGCCTGTGCAGCGTCAAGGAAGGCGGCAGGGAGGGCAGGGAGGGCGGCAAGCCTGCTGGACGCAGCAGTGCAAAAATTGCCTGCACACGCCCTCTATCATCCAGGATTTCCCTAATTTCGGCTGCCCTCGGCCGCTAACTAGGAATAAGCGGATGCGGGAGTGTCGCAACGCACTTCGTATGCGGCTGGGGAAGCTGGGGCGCGGAACCGCTCCTGGACTCGGACATCCGTGAACAGGACGTCTACCTTATATGGCTGCAAAAGACGCGCGAGCCGGGAGCTTCGCACGTCAAAGACAAAAGCCGGAGCCGTGCAAGGCCGTGTGCACCGTCGCTCACCTTTAGCGCCGACTCCCCAATGCAATCTTCAGTGGCGGGGCGGGTTCACACCTGTAGGGGCGGTGGAAGATACTCGCCGAGGGCCACGAGGGCACGCCTCGCAGCTCCCCTAGAGTATTGCCCCAATTTGGGCAATGGAAAGCATAGAGTGCAAAGCCAGCCGACCGAAGCCAGTGTCAGTGTTGCTGTCGGATTGCAGGTTGAGGTGGGGAGCTGAGGTGGCGGCCCTGGCGCAACGCCGCATCTCTCGGCATCTCTCAGAGTTGGTCCATGGGCCTTCCCGCACTCCAGGTTCACATCATAACTTGTGAGCCTTTTGCACTCATTGTGAGTTTACAGCACAAATCGCCATATTTTACTGGCGCTGATGATCCCTGACAGTGACAGCCAACCCGCACCATAACCGCGGCAAGCAGGACTGGCATCCTAGCCCTCTTGTTACACCACCTGTCCCCCAAGTACGTACTAGTGAAATCTTGCCTCTCTGGTGGGTGGGTCCAGTTTTTGTTTTGGTGAAGGCTCTTGTAGGAAACAAGCATCCAACTTGGGATCGCAACTGCGTACTGCCGCAGGCACAGATGCAGCATTACAGGCGGTACAGAAGGCGAGTAGAATGCCAGCCCCCATGCAAACAAACTGAAACGCAAGATTGCAAGGTTTGTAAACAACTTGCTGGAAGACACTGTACGAACAGTGCATGCATTGGCCCTGAAACATCTTGAGTATGGGTTCCACTTGAGGCTCATATGGGAAACCTTTCCCAGGCTAGGCAGCATCGCTGGGCAGGAGAACTAAGGGTACGAAAGAATTTCTGCAAGGAAAATGGACAGCTCCTGAGGTGAATTTGGGTTTTGGTTGTCGGTCTGAGTTGGTTTTGAAGACGCATGGCCCTGTGTCATGGTCGGGACCAGGAAGGGTGGAAAAGCAAGGGCGCAATTAAATTGAACACACACATGGCGCGCTCGCACCATGGCGAGGGCAACACGGTAAACTAATCGGATAGGTACAGTGTCTGGCATGCTGCCGCCTGTGTTAAGCAATGGCCGAGTTTTAAGAGAGCCACGATTCGTTGCCATGGTGGCCTGTACACACAGAACATAGCCATTCCGGCAGCAAGTTTGGAGGCACAACTACTCAGAAGCAACTGGCCTGTTGGGTTGCTCAGTTTCGCGTTCCCCGCACCAGTGCGGCTTGGCTTCGTGCGATTGATTTGAGCTTGCACTGCAGGAAGCGCAGATGGCGTTTCCAGGCGTACTGCCAGCAGGTTCAATGTGCCTGAGCAGCTGCGGATCGCAGCATGCGCGCAAAGTCGGTGCGAGAGCGCTGCTCGACGTGGTACAGCACCAGCGTGGGCAGCAGGTAGCCAAACACGGTGGCCATAGCCGCGCTGCTGCTAAAGCAGGTGAGCATGGGACTACCAAGGAAACACTGCAAAGCAAAACGGGGTCCAGGACGAAGCGAACACAAATGTCAAGGTGCAGGCGTTGTTGTTCCTTTATCACAGTAGAGGAACTGCAGGTTAATAGCTCCTATGGAACACCTCGAGGTGCAAGCATCGTTGGTGCTTTATTATTGGAACATGAAATATTTCACACTGGTAAAGTTGATGCAACTGGCGCAACAGCTGGCAGCAACTCCCTCTTACCGACGAGCACATCCGGGGGAGGTGCCAAATCACAATCAACAGCGCCAACAGTTGCAACTTAAGGTGGGTGCTCAGGTATGTCTGCAAGACACATGGGGATGCAATGGACATGATTGCGCAACCTGGTCAGCAAGTCCTTGAAGTAATGCCATGTTGTGGCTGAAGCTCTGCCCGTGAGAAAACCAGCGACTCAGCTCACTGATGCAGTCTATCCAAGGGGCGCTACAGGCTTCACAACTGAGTTCAAGAGCTTGATGAACCCTGTTTTATTCCTTACCCTCACGCCAAGAGCGGTGATACAGAGGCTTTCCGCCCCCGTGAGGCGCCATAAAACGATGTACTGGTGTACTTGCTGTGCCGCCAGGTCAGGCTGCAGCAGTTAGGACAACGAATTTTGCAAATTGGGTCAACTGATTGCGAGCCAGCCTTACGATCAGCCCCTGCCAACTCAGCTTAGTCACGCCAAGCCACAGCCAACCCTAAACCCACTGTGAATGGTGCATTGTGCTGAGTTCACCTTGAAGGACCGTGTGCATGTCATGTTGATGAACGCAACCGTGTAAATGCGGAACGCAAAAACCAGCCAAGTACGCAGGGCTGCAGGAAGGCAGGTGGATGAACGGTAGTTACGAGCAGTGGAAGAGATGTAAATTAAAACGAAGGCTTGCAGCGAGGCTGGATTACAAACTGCGTTAGGGCAGCCAGTCAAACTGAAGAGCAATAAAGCGCAAAGGATGCACTCAGCTGCCGAACAAGGCCTCTGCATGTTGTGAACCAACGGTGAACCGAAAACGTTGCACTCACGCATGTATTTCTGCCTGCTCAGCCAGCTCAAGCCCAGAGGTAATGCCATGCCCAGCCCGAGCGCCACGCTGCCTGGAGAGCTGTCTATCAAGCGGTACGGCTGCAGTACGTCCATGGTGGCAGTACATGGGCAGTATAAGCGCTTGTACAAGCTTGCACAATGCATGTCAATGAGAAACATGCAAGGCTTCTTTGCGAAAAGTTATGCTGGATCCCAACTTTGTGTTGAAACAACATGCGGTGGTGAGGTGTGGCGGCTCACCATTAGGAACGACACAATGGCCAGAGCAGTCACCAAAAGTAGCGAGATCATCATGTCCCCTTGCTGCACATCAGGAGTGGCATGCAGCTTGGCTTCAGGTTACGCAGGCAGCACATAGCCCATGGTGGTATGCACAGCTGCTGCTGCTTGCAGGCGATTCACTACTGCCATTTATTGCCCTTGCAAACCTCCCAAAACACTGCTCAGAAAGACACCCTTAGAACTTTGGATGGACACAGCAAACCTTAGGCATTCACCTGTAAATGGTGCCTGGCCATCCACTGTTTGTACTCTCGCTCCACCAGCGCTGAGTGGAAGGTCAAGGTGAGCAGGTGCTGCCGCTGCGTGATGCCCTCGTCCTCTTCCACTGCTGTCATCAGCGCTTTGCTGAACCGGAAGGCGGGCGTGTCTGCACAAGGAAAGATACGATGGGGCGTCAAGACATGTTGGAAAGCAGGACAAGCAACATTCCGCGACAAGCATGGTGAGGACCAATTAGCAGGCCGGCATGCAGCAGCCCAACAAATCAATGACATTCTCGAGTTTCACTTGCATTGCATTTTCGTGGCCCCACCTGATTCGCTGCGTTCCAGGCGTGGGAGCGGTGTGGCAGGCTCTGCAGGTGCAGCTCCTGCTGCTGCTGCCGCCTTGCCAGTTCCTTTAACAGCAAGTTCATCCTCCAATCCAGCCCGCCTGGCGCTGGGCCCAGGCCCGTCATCAAGCGGTGAAGAGGTGCCAGCTGCGCCACCCAATGGCACCCGCAAGGCCTGACTTGGCCCGCTGCTGTCCTCGTCATCATGATACGCCCCACCCATGCCGCCCTCCATGCCTTCCCCTTCTCCCTCACTGTCACTTTCATGCGGGCAGCAGCAGGTGCACTGCGCCACGATGCCGCATGCGTAGTTGACAAAGGCAAGAGTGTCTGCAGAGTGGCGGGCCATGGGGTCCGGCAGGCACAGCGCCAGCGCCGCGAGCAGTGTGGCACGCCTGCAGTGAGAGAGAGGCGAGCAATGTTAGAACATAAACATGTGACCATCGAAGGAGGGGAGAAGGCTGCCAATATGTGGCAAACTTAATGATGACTGCAGTCTAGCAAGCCGCAGCAGGAACGCTGCGGCAAGGTATGTCATGGCCACAAGCCAGCGCACCTGCCGTCCAGGTTTGGCGCCTCCGAAAGCCCAAACAGCAGTGCGCCTCGACCGCTGCCGCAAGGACTGTGACGCTGGCACCTGCCCGTCCTGTTGCTGCCACTGCTTGCTGCCTCATGTGTGCCACTGTCGTTGCTGCTGCCGCAACCAAAGGGGACGCACAGCACATGAGTGACAGACGGGGCTGCGATCACCATCTGTTGCACGTCTGTCCAAGCCGGCACAACCTTAAAGGAATCTTCGTTCAGCAGGCTGACTTGCGCCGGCTGGCCCTGAGCCAGCGCCAGCCCCACAACTGAAGACTCTAGGTCATGCAAATGCAATGTGGTGGGGCCCTCTGCAAGGAGGCAATCACAACAACAGGATAGTGAGGAAGGGAACCTCTTGAAAACAGCCAACACACAAACAGAGGCTTATGGGCATTCCAGGTGTGGTGCTGCCCTTGCCACACCTGTCGCAAGATTTGCTGATGCCACAAGTCGCCCTTCCTGCCAAGGGTTGCTCAATGTGATGCTGCGAGGGGAGACAAGGGGGCAGAGCAGTTGTCCGCGTGTTGTAAGCGAGAAGCCGGAGCAAATGGTACATGGGTGCTGCGCCCAATGTGTGCTTTTATGCTGCACTAAGAAGCACTGCAGAAGGTGCGCTGCTGCAGCAGCCATGTGCCTCACCTTAGGTATTCCAGGCCGGGCAGCAGGCGCCTGAGCGCAGCGCCGCACTGCGCGCTGGCCTGACTCTGGCTGAACTCAAGGGCCAGCGCATCTGCCAGCAGCTGCAACTTCTGACTGGCCGCTCCAGCCATTGTCATTTGGCAAAGTGTGATACAGGTCCTGCACTAAAGCAGTCAACAGCAGCAGCGGTGGTGAAAGGCAGGGTGGGCCTGCTGCCACTTGCAGGTCGCGCCGCGGGCCAAGCTGGGGATGAGGAAGTAGCTGGGCCAGGCCCAGCGCGTCCTACAACAATTAGGGCTGTAAGCTGTGCCAGGGTGAGGCAGGCTGAGAGCTCGCGCAGGGTCACGGTCAGTGGTCACGCAGGCTGGAACTGCCGGCTATCGCCGGTTAACGAGTTACGAGTTGGCACACGCAATAATGCGTCAACGACCTTCAGAGGTATGTCCGGTGGTTGCTATGCGATTCCTCATATGTGTATTCACCTCGGGTGCGCCGCCCTAAACCGGAGCTAGCTTGAAGAAGGTCTGCGTAGATACTCGAGCGGCTGCGGATAGAAGGAAGGTGCAGTCGGGTGCCGAAACAGGGATGCAGGCGGCAGAATTGTCCGCAAGGCTTCAACCCTCCGTTTCGCTGTTCAAACACCAGCAAACTTCAACGACAAGAGCAGGATTGCAGCCAATATAACCGTGACATGGAGCCTGAAGAGGCCATGAACGACATGCTGCGCCTGACGCGCGTGTGCCACTACCCTGATGCCAACTGATTCACTAGGCAAAGCAATCGATCCATTGCGCCGCCATGGGGGTAACGTTGGTCTTGTTGCTGGCCCTTGCGGCGGGCAGCGTCACCGGTATGTACGATGGGACCGAAGTGGTGTTGTTGAGCCCTAGCAATTTCATAAACAAGCTTTCTCAAGCTCCGGCTTTGGTAGAATTCTATGCACCATGGTAGGCGATACTGCAACTACTGTCCGTTCTGGAAACCTGCTGATCGGACCCCTGCTGCTGATATGGACGGCCAAGCCGAGGTCGGCATCAGCTGTCATGGTGGATGTGGGCAGCGGCCGCACTTATGGCGCAGCCCACTAGTGACTGACACGCCCTCTCGCTGGTTGCCGTAGGTGCGGCCACTGCAAGGCGTTGAAGCCGGAGTGGTAGGTGCTAGCGTCATGCTGCTTATGTACTTCAAAGGAACTAATGGGCAGCAGATGGACAGCCCTGCTGCAGTCCTTACTGCGCCCATCATCTGGGCCTATTGACCATCCTCTCCTGCTGTTCCCCAGGGGATGCTCTTGAGGCTTCCGTTTGCTGACCGATTGATTGCAGGGAGCGAGCGGCTAACGCCCTCAAGGGAGTTCTTACAGTTGCTGCAGTGGATGCTGATGCACATCGCAATTTGGGTGCTGAGGTGAGCGCTGCTGTCACCCTACTGCTGGTATCCGGCTGATGCCTGTACTGCAACTCTTTGCCAACCTCCCCGCTGCTTTCATCATGTATTGCTGCGCCTCCCTTTGGTAACTCAGACCGCAACAACTCAGACAACGTTTTGTTTTCATGCAATGTAGTGCAGTATGGCATCGGCGGCTTCCCCACAATCAAGTTCATGCATACCGATCCCTCGGGAAAGATTGTTGCCGTAGATTTTAACGGCGGCCGCACTGCAAAGGAGATCGTGGAATGGGGCCTGCAGCAGGCTCAGCGTGTGGCGCTGGGGCGCCTAGGCGTGCGCAGCAGCGGCAGCGGGGGGGGCAACCGTGGCAGCGGGGGGGGTGGACGATGCGGTGGCAGCGGCGGTGGTGGTGCCGGCGGTACCGCAGGGAACGACTTCTATGCTGGAACTGATGTTGTGTCTCTCTCAGACGGAGACTTCCATACCCAGGTTGTCAACAGCGATGACCTGTGGTTTGTAGAGGTGAGTGTCAGAGGTCTTACAGGCCGGAATGGGGTGATGGGGCTGTGGGTTGGGCCAGCCTCGGCTACATCGCACACAGCGAGCAAGCCAGCCACAGTGCAACAAGGTAACCCATTAATGACGCTTTTCAGCGTTTTTGTGTGTTTTTCTGTCATCCCCAGCCCCCGCTGAAACGATTTGCATTTCTTGTGGTGCCCCCTACCTGCCCTTCTGTTTTGCAGTTCTACGCACCCTGGTGCGGACACTGCAAGGCGCTCAAGCCTGCCTGGATTGACCTGGCTAAGACTCTTGGGGGCAAGGTCAAGGTGGGAGCTGTGGACTGCACGGCACAGAAGCAGACCTGCGATGAGTTTCAGGTGCAGGGTGAGTAACCGTTCTTTTCTTCTCAGTCACCGCCAGCCTTTCACGATGCATTGGTTCGCTGGTTGCAAGTGCATCCTCATGAAACCTTCCCAGACATGCGATTTTTTGACTGGTGCCGCCTGGTGCTGTTTGAGCGGGTTGATCTGTATGAGGGGTGGGGTGGGGGCTACTTCGCTGGTTATACTAGGTAGATTGCAGGGAGCGCGAGCGTGCAACTTCTGCTATCGCTGTGCCTCTGCTCTGACACAGGTTCTTCACTTGCATGCACCTGCCTGGCCACTAATGGCTTGTGCACACTTGTCAAAACACAGCCATCACTCAAGTATCTGCAGCTGGTGGATGCTGGGTGCAGGCTTCCCCACCATCAAGTTTTTTGGGGAGAACAAGGACGCGCCAGAGGAATACGAAGGCGGCAGAGATTCCGGCTCCCTGGCCGCCTTTGCCACAGCCAAGTGGGCCGCTCAGCAGCCTCCTCCTGAGGTGTGGCCTGCGCTGGTCACGGCAGATAGGAGATGGGTGAACCTTGAAAATCCCAGGCAGCTTGATGCTACACCTTCATTATCTTACTGGGTCTTTTTCGCTCCTGGCCACACCCTCCCGACTTGACACATGCCATGCCTCCCTAACCATTATCAGACATATGTTCAAGTCCGTCTGTGCCTACCCTGCTTTGCCCCTCTTGTGTTGTCATGTGAACAGGTTCGGGAGCTTATTGACGAACACACATGGGAGGAGCACTGCATTGGCCATGATGCGGACCCTGAGCTTGATGTGAAGGCGGTGCCTGCCAAGCAGCTGTGCCTAGTTGCCTTCTTGCCCCACATCCTAGACTCCAAGGCTGCCGGGCGAGAGGCGTACCTGCAGGTGGGCTGGGAGGCAACCTGTCATTGGGAGTTAGAGGGCTGCGTCTCTGAGATGTTTTCGTGGCAGGGCATGCATCGTGTTACCTGCCCCACAGTGCCTGCGCACCCTTACTTGGTCAGCGATATGTGCCTGCTAGTGTTGAACTGGGTGTCTGATGCTGCGCTGGCAGTAACACCTGTTGCTGTCGGTCACTTGCCAAACCCTGGCTTCGTATTGCCACTCTCGAATAGCATTATTGCTTATATTAATAAAGTCGCCATGCCGACGCATCCGATCTTTACCTTCTGGTTGCCTGCGCATTGGTCGCAGATCTTGCGAGGGCTTACTGCTCGTTACAAGGACCGGCCCTTCTCCTACCTCTGGGCAGAGGGCGGTGCACAACCCGGGCTGGAGGCAAACTTTGAAGTGGGAGGTGGGTCGCGTGTCGCACGCATGAATCTGGGGTATTCCTGACTGACTCAGCAATCTGACGCAGTGTAACAAATTTTTTAACGCTTCAACTCCTCCCTTTACCTGCTGTGCAACATCACTGAAGCATTACTTTATGCCGAGGTATGGCCCCAGCTTGCTGTTCGTTGTAGTCTTCTGACACATTACTTCTAGTCCTGTGTGTCACGCAGGCTATGGCTACCCTGCGCTGATTGCCCTCAACCCCCAGAAAGGAAAGTACGCCAGCCTCAAGTTGGCGTTTGAGGAGAGCCCTGTGCGGCATTTTCTGGAGTCGGTTCGCCAGGTGGGTGGCACATTCAAGGGTGGATGCTGCCGTGCATATGCCCACCATGAGATACTCTGCCTGCCCCTCGTGTGGGCCTTCTGCTTGGGCCTGGGCTTGTGTGGCCCGCGGCGGTGCTGGCGTGCACTGGTGTGATTGGGTTCCCTCTGCTGCCTGCTTTGCTTCTGTTCGGGCTGCCTGGTTGGCCGCCCTGGCTTGCAGGTGCTGGTGCTTGGGTAGCATGTTTTGTTAGAAAGATTGCTCTGTTACGGTATTCAGCTCAACTGTTCACCAGCAATCAACAGGATAATCGTGTCTTCCTGTCTCGTTTTCCGGCTGCTCCTTGCAGGGCTTTGAGCGTGTGGCAGGTGTAAGTGGGGAGCTGGCACAAGTGGAGGCAAGGGAGCCTTGGGATGGTAGCGATGGGCAGGAGGTGATGGAGGAAGAGTTTGATCTTGCAGAATTGATGGGGGATGATGAAGGTGAAGAGGCTCAGGAGCCGGGCGGCGCAAACGAGGAGCTGTGAGCTGTGACCGAACAACTTTCACTTGACAATCACTGCCGGGCCGTGCCTGCAGCTGCAATTCCACCAGTGCCCTTGATATCATGGCAGGTGTATTCGCTCGTGAGTACTGTACAAGTGTTAGGAGACAGAACTGATAAAGAGCCTGTGAGGCAAGGGCAGATGTGCCTGCAAACCAAGGGAGATCCAAGGCGGAGCCCACCTGGCGTGATGATCAGGCAGATAGCGCCTGTCCTGATCAGAGTTCAGTAAGCCACTGTTGGCGTCCATTTACCCCAGAAGGGGCGCCCCTAATATTTCGGTCCAGCCGCCCTCCGCTGCCCGGGGCGGAGGTTGGACCTCGGGCCGTCCCCCACGTGTATTCTGCCAGTGGATTGACCCCCCTCTCCTCCGGTCCGGCACAGCGCAAGCACAAGCCGCGACAGAAGGTGTCGGCCGCAGGGGGCCGACGATGGAACGAGCGTTCCGGCACGCTCTGACAGGTCTCGTGCTACTACTGTTAGCAGCTAGAGCGCCAAGGGCCGTAGGACAGCTCGCTGACCGGCCACTTGTGCTGCCTGGGCAGCCCACCAGGGCTGAGGTGACGGCGGCGGCAGCTGGGCTGCCACAGCCGCAGGAACGATATGGCTACTTCAGTCCCACTTTTGCGCCGAGCCGCAAGCTCTTCTACTGGTTCTTCCAGGTGCATCACATCCATGAGCATGAGATGGCGGGATTGCTACTGAGACCTGAGAGCAGCGCTGGCGCACTCGGTTGCAGGCAGGATGTGCCCCCAACTGCCACTCTGCCTTCCTAGCACCCGATGACCCTGCCATGCTGGCACTATTTGCATGCAGGCACGGAATGGTACTACCGGAGCCCCCATAAACGCCAGCAACACACCCGTCATTGCGTGGTTCAATGGAGGTCCTGGATGCAGCAGCCTGTGGGGCATGTTTTTTGGTGAGGCGACGGACTGTGTATGCAATGCCACTGGCCCCTTACCTTCTGCATGGTTCTACTGTGCACACGATTATCTAGGCACTGCAGATCGTCAAACACACAAACCATGGCTAGCCTTTTCTTGATGGCAAACATGCACCCAGCAGCCATCAACCCCAGTCTGCTCAGGCTGGCCTAATCCTCCATCTTTTGAAGGGATCTGTGTGGCAAGTTTCGTTGCGCCTAGGCTGACTTTAATCAACGCAGAGATTACCGCCGATACATGGCGTCACCTGTTACTGCCTGCAGAGCACGGCCCTTACACCCTCAATGCCAACCTGCAGCTCGTGCCCAACAACCACACTTGGGCCAGAGTGGGGCACATGACTTACATCGACCAGCCCATAGGCACGGGCCTGAGCTATAGCACGGTGAGGGAACCTGACTTAGGGTGCTACATGTCTTACTAGATTGCAAATGGGCAGGCAGAGGGTGCCTTAGGGCAGTATCTTTCAGCTCCTGCCTGGTTTCTCAGTCGGTGTTCAGGGGCGTCCCCCTTGCATTGTCTGAGCACTCTCTCGCTGCTGCGTGTGGTGGCAACCTACGTTGTTCTTGTAACCGATAAGCAGGGCTTCACCTTCGCACGCCAATTGATGATGCATTCGCCTCATTCCCATTCTCATCAATCCTGTTGTATCCATGCGGTGGTCCAAGATCCAATATCCGAGATCCAAGGTCCAAGATCCGACCCCCTGCTTCTGCTCCTCCTCATGTTGCTGTGCATGCTCTTGTGACTGCTGCCTCTGCTGCTGCAGAAACCGGACGATGCAACCACCAGCCAGCTGGACGTTGCCAAAACTGTGGTGGCATTCCTGCAAGCCTTCTTCAAGTGTGAGTGAAGCGACCCCACTGCCCGCCTGCCTGCCCACTCTTACCTGGCCGCCCCAAATCCACCACCTCCAACAGAACCTGCGTCAAGACCTCATTCTAAGACAGCACCCGGCTGCTGCCGAACTGCGTCCAGCATGCCTTGCCTGTCGTAGGCCTGATTTAATCACATTTGCCATGAGTTAGCGCCTTGCATTACTTGTACCTGTGTTCTCCCTCCCAACTGGGCCTCACCGAACAGCTGACCCTGGCATCTCAGCGTGCCAGCATTGTTCACCTCGCTATGCAGCCCCAACCTACAGTTACCTGTCTAGAAACCCTCTGTATCTGGCGGGAGAGTCGTTTGCGGGGCACTACCTCCCCTCCATCGCGGCTCACATGAAGCTATCCGCCCCTGCAATGAAGCTGGCAGGCATAGCCATGGGGAATCCCTGCACCAATGCACCCTCCATGTGAGCCGTGCAGCATGGCGCAGCCTCCTTGTATTCACATGCTGCGATGTCACTTGGGCAGTTTTGTTGGTTGGTTTACAGTACAGATGCAGGACTCTGTAGTTGCTCCTGGCATCTTGATGCCTCCAGACAAGCACCAAGGTTGCACATTCATCCCTCCTCTGCCTGCCTCTACCTCTGTACCGTGTTTCAGCTTGCCTGTTGCACCCCACACTGCCTGGCTACGATTCCGCCTGTGCTGCTGGACCAAAACTGCCAGCTGCTGCTATCTGTCAGCACTCAACAAGCTTCTATCGTTTACCTGCACCTGCAGGTACCAGAGCTACCCTGATTGGGCCCTGGCCAGAGGGCTCATAGACAGCCCGCTGCACAAACGTGTCACGTGAGTTGGTCCTCCATTGCGTGCACGCCACCTTGCGCTCACAAACATTTAAACTGCCTGCTCTAGCTGCAGTACCATGGCAGGCACAGTACTTGCTGAGTGCTGGCCCTGAGTGGCAGCCAGCCCGTTTTGCGGGCTGTCTACGATTCACACAGGCGTGGCCTCCTCAAGTTTTTTCAGCACCATCTGGGACCCTCGCCCGGTCTCCCACAACCCCAGCCCAG